>JAATLQ010037743.1:19833-30752 GCA_013421005.1 Heliconius erato x Heliconius himera | reverse complement strand
TACACATTAATGTTTTACACCCAAAAGCTTTTAGCTCCTATATTTTGGCCTGCACGTGGTTTACAGCGTTACAAATTTTTATAGCACCCATTCACGTTACGTACATACATACGACACAATTTATTTATTTATATATATTATCATTCTCAACAGATACGCTGATATCAGATTTATTAAACAAATTATATTTTTATTTGATTTTAGCTTCACGCTGTATCTCACATATAGCAGAGTGACGCAGAGCCTAGTGTTAAGACACTCCTCTCCCCGAAAAAACTAGCGTAACTGAACGCCATGCTTTACCTCGACACTAGAGCGAAGAGATTAAAATATCAAATATTTCATACCAAGAGTAAAAATCGAATCCACAACCTGTTGGGTTTACAGTCAAACGCTTGTGCTCCTATGCCACGACTAGAATCAATAACGTATAGAATATGAAAAATATATCTTGTATAATATTTTCAATTATTATAATAATCATTATCCTTGTTTAAGCATGAGCCCAATGCCTTGCCATACACGGCAAGGTAAGTAACTGAAAGGATATAAAAGCCAGTAAAACATTACAAGAGCGAGTAAAAAAATCGCAATCTGTGAAAATGGTAATCATATATATCAAGATATATACATAGGAATATAAGCAGAAAGAAAGAACATAATAACACTCCACTTTCCGCACTAATTCTAGACAATGCGTTTCGAATGGAGAAAAGCCCAGCTTTCTCTTGCTTGAAATTCAAATTGACAATTGACAGTGGAGATCGAACTCACGTCAACCGCGTTTATAATCGTGCCAGGTGTTTTTGTAATTATAATAAATGAGTATAAATTTAAATGCAATTTAAATATTAATGTGATATTAAGCGCACCGTATAATAATTACCAAACAAAGCTCAATTTATTTTTGTTTACTTTAAGATGTATCCAGCATATAGCAAGGTAGAAGGAAGAGTGGCAGGAATCAACGCCGCGCTTTACTTTGTTAACAGAGCGTGAAAGTAAAAAAAATCTTTAACCAATTGAGAATCAAACTCAGAACCGTCAACATTTATAATTTGATGCTGTACCAGTACTTAACAGCGGTCTTCACAAAACATAATAAAAACCATATAGGTATATAATGAGGCCAGTCGTGGCGCAGCGGCAAAAAGTGTGACTGTAAAACCGACTGGTTG
Organism: Heliconius erato x Heliconius himera; assembly: GCA_013421005.1. NCBI lineage: Eukaryota > Metazoa > Arthropoda > Insecta > Lepidoptera > Nymphalidae > Heliconius > Heliconius erato x Heliconius himera. The sequence continues at coordinate 29,574 of JAATLQ010037743.1, read as the reverse complement.
TGCGTTCGATCCCCACTCGAGGAAATGAAATATTTACTTAAATTTATATTTCCATTTTTTCGCTCTGGTGTCGAGGACAAGCGCTGCGTTGAGTTCTGTGACTCAATACGCAATACCTCTAGAATTCGGCAGAAAGTGGGGAACGGAGTGTCTTAACACTAGATTCCCTCTGCCTACGCTGCTGTGTGCGGGATACAGCGTGAAGCTGATTTATTTTTATTTTATATTAAATAACTAATATAATCCACAACGAAAATACATTAAAATAATGAAAATAACAACCCTAAACATTTATATCCTAATCTATTGCTTGAATTGAGAGAAAAACATTTAAAATTACAACTTTTTTTTACCTCCCCCTTTTTTCACCTCCCCGTGAATAAGGGATAACGACCAGACTTCGGATATTTATGACTAACGAGCCTATTCACGGGGCGCAGTTGCCAAATGGAGATTTATGAAACAGAAAATTTCAAATAACGTATCCACCGTACGTCTTCAGTATAATTTGTAGGGGGTGCACGGGGCGGCGCAATCAAAATGGCACCCGGTGTGGGACTCGAAGTTAATAGCCCATAGAATAAGCGTGGTATGTCAACTATGACGAAACTATCTGGGTTGTTTTGGGTTGAGTTGTTTTAGTATGTAAAATTAGGTGTTATATAGTGTCTTTTTTTTAATTTCTAACATTGCATTCTCCACTTTTTACTTAAAATTTGAAATGTTGTATGTTAAGTGTCAGAACTCAACGCCGCTCTTTTAATTCTTAAATATGATGAGAAATACATTTGATTGAAGTTTTCAATGAGAAATGTCCATATTACACTAAATTTATTTTAAAGGAAGATAAAAATGCGACAGAAGACAGAAAATAAAGAAAACTTAAAAAATAAGAAACAAAAATCATCACATATTTAATTTTCCATCTTTAAAATTTTATTTCATAATATTATGATCTAACGTTGTATCGACAAAAACCAATAAATCAATGTCCGCCAATGAAGAAAATCACATAAAATAAGATAGGAAACATTTGTAGGAAATTGCAAACCATAAGCAGATTTACATTTTATTAGCATGGAAGTGAAATAAAATGTGTTTATTCTGAATTGAAAGCGAGATGGGTCGCTGTAAAGAGACCGAGTGACGCGGACGAATTTATCATTATACGTAATAGAACATTTTGTTGTAGGTACTAGTCATGAATTTAAATCTTTCTTTCTTTTTTCAGTTTCACGCTTCATCCCGCTCTTATAGCACGGTAGACAGAGGGTAAGGGTTTATTCCTCCGAGTGGAGATTGAACTTAAAACCGTCGCGTTATATTCACAGACTTGTGCTCCTGTGCCACAACGGCCTCTGTCAAGTTTCAAGTATTCAAAGTTCATACTATTTTAGTATTGTAATGTAATTTTATAATATTCAGTATAAATATTTATTTCTATCTGTACTATTTATATGTATGTTTACAGCGGAATGTACAGCTAAATTAGTTATTTAATCCTCTACTGCAATTTTTTAACATTATCTATATATTTTCAAAACTATACAGTAATGTCCAGACATCGGAATGAATTCAAAACCTCATGGAGGTTCTAAATTCAAATCCTAGTCGTTATTTTATTTATACCTCTATACCTTTATACAAATAAAAAAACAAAGAACAGTTCTTTGGTACTATATTATGAAAAGAGGCTCATGTACTAAGTCAATTTATTTATTTTTGTTTCCACCACATACCGGCCTCTAGTTTTTTGAGAAATAAGTATGTATGTCCAAAAATTTAGATTAAGCTAAGAACTGCTACTGTACAACTGTTTAGTTGGTAAACTTAAAGTGAGTAAAAAATGTTTTACATTTGGAAAGAAGCTACTTTATTAACTCCGCCGTTTTAGTTGTACGAGATCGGGGCTATAATTTTATGGTTTAAATGGTTTATGGTGTCTTTTAAATAATAAAAAGTAGAGAACAGAGTGGTGTGTCACTCAAATTGCTCTGCCTACTCTGTACGAGTTTAGCGTGAAATAAAAGAATTAGGCCGTCGTTGTCGCAGGACCACAAGGATGAAACTGTGACGCGCCATTTTTGTAGGTGCGATCCCCACTCGAGGGAATGAATTATTATTTATAATGTATTAGTTTATTCGCTCTGGCATGAAGGCAAAAGCCTGGCGTTGAGTTCCGCCACTCAACAAGCCATGCCTCGAAAAATTCGGCAGAAAGTGGGGAACAGAGCGTCTTAACACTAGGTTCCCTCTGCCTAACCTGCTGTACGAATCTGATATTAAAAGAAAACGCTAAACATTTACTATCTGCTAACCTGCCCCTTATAAATTGCAGAAGATTTCTCAAAATCATAAAATATTTAAGCCATTCCGCCAAACCAACGCCTCTGGTATTGAAGCAGTAAATAATATCTTATGCTAAGGGGATCTTTTATTGGCACCCTTTCGCTTTATGCAACGATTATGTCACTTTTATGAACGGTTCTCGCTATTTACGACTTCGGTTTATAGTCGAATGGCAATCTTTCGCAAATAAGTATCGCCAAGTGATCATAATCTGTGGTCATATTAGCCTTTGAAATGACAAATTCATCAATTTGAAGTTTTGTATGCTGATAGTACAAGAAATTAACAGATATTCTTAAATAATACTAAAGAATTTTGTATGTTCAGTTCAAACATTTCAAAAATATTTAAAAAATAATATTCTCTCTTGCCAAACTATAATTCTTAGTAATTATCTTTGGGTAGCGGAAACATAAATAAGTTGTAACAAGCGTATAAAAATTTCGACGTAGCTCGATGAGAACGTATGGCTTACTGGTCAGAGCGCCTGGTCGGTCTCCAGGAGGCGCAGGTTCAAGTCCCGCTACGTTCAAATTTTTATACGTTCTAAAATTTATCATAATTATAAAAGAAATAATTAATTTCTTAGTTGTTCCATTTTTTTATGAAGTTCACTAACGATCTCAAGATGCGGTGCTCAATGTAAGGTACATACTAACGCAATAGTGTAATATACGCGACTTATAAAATAATAAAATCAAATCAGCTTCACGCTGCATCCCGTACACAGCCGGTAGTAGTAGGCAGAGGGAACCTAGTGTTAATACACTCCGTTCGGTACTTTCCGCCCAATTCTGGAGGCATTGCGTGTTGAGTGTTGGAATTCAACGCTGCGCTTCGCCTCGACAAAGAGGAAGAAAGAAATGAAAATATAAATTTATATAAATATTTAATTTTCTCTAGTGAGGATCAAACCCACAACCATTCACATTAAAATACATTCACATTGCGCCTATTGGCCATAAAATAATGTTTTAAACTAACTATAAATTATTATATAAGCTAAAAATTATGCCTTATGTCGTTTTACAGTAGTAGAACAGAAGTGCAGGTCAAGGGTTCTACATATTTTAATGATGTACAAGAACTGCTCGGAAGCTCCCATAGTATTAAAGTTAAATATTATTATTTAACTACAAGTAAATAGGATTGTTATAATAACCTTAATGTAATTGTATAATTGTATAAATAAAAAAATAAATCAGCTTCACGCTGTATCCCGCACACAGCAGGGTAGGCAGAGGGAACCTAGTGTTAAGACAATCCGTTCTCACTTTCCGCCGAATTTGTATAAATAAGTGTATACTTATTTATTATTCTGTATAACGTCACGCTGTATCCCGCATACAGCAGGGTAGGCAGAGGGAAATTAGTGGTAAGACACTTCGTTCCCCATTTTAATTAAACAAAACTGAATAAACATCGTCCAAACGTCAATATAAAAAAACATAAAAATCATATAAAAAAATTACCACATTACTATATTGTCCAAAAAAATCATTGTCCATTGAGTACGGGTGGACTTCCCGTGGATAAATTATATTATAGTTCTTAATAATATACAAAATAAGCCATAAGAATAAGTAAAAAAAAAAGTAAAAACATTTTTTTTATCAGCTTCACGATGTATACCTCATATAGCAAGGCAGATAGAAGGAACCTAATGTTAAGACACCCCGGTGTCCATTTTCCGCCAAATTTTTGGAGGCATAGCGTGTTGACGGGCGGAACTCAACGCCGGACTTGCTTGATGCTTTTGCCTTGGTGGAGCGAAGAAATGAATAAAAGAATATCAAACTCACAACCTGTCACGTCTACGACGGCTTTAAAGCCAAAGTAAAAACATATTAGCACATTAATATATAGAGAAAACAAAATTTATCCTTCAATACAATATTGATTACACGTCAACGATGACTGATACTCGACGATCGTAAAACTTTGTGGGAAAACTCCACGGTACATGCGAGAAAAAGCAATTTCACAAGATAAATAAATTTTCGTAAGTCAACATACTTTCACTTTTAACTTTTTTTATTTCTTTACGAAAAGTTACTGAGAAAAGAGTGCTATTAGCTATCAATTGACGTATTTTCCATACTTACCGTTCGAAGTTTTATATTGTGTGTGGCTTGAATGCAAATTATAGTAAAACTTTCATATCCATTTTATATAAAAGATACGTTAAGAAATATAATACATTTTTTAGCTTCACGCTGTATCCCGGATAGGCAGAAGGAACTATGAGTTAAGACACTCCGTCCTCTAATTTTTTCCTAATTCTGGACTCTTTACGTTGAGTGGCGAAACTCAACGCCGCGCCACAACCTGTCGCATTCCAATCACACCACAACTGGCCTGAAATATAATACTTCTATCAACTTTTATTAGTATTTCTTTACATCAATGCTAACTAACAGCATTCCCATTCAAATTTGAATTAAAACCTAAAACTTCCACAGACAGTAATATTTTATCTTGCCACAGCTAAAATATGGCACCAACTTCGCTACAACTTTGTGCTATAAACAAATATTGATAACGATGGGAATAAAACAAACAATGAAACGATTTCGTCAAGAAGACAGTCGTAAAAAGATTTTAAGATTTCTGTTACACCTTCTACTCCATTAGCTTTTACTGGAAACAGTAAAATGACACGCCGTCTAGATAATCCCCTTTAAAAAATTATTGGCTTTATGGGGACTTAAATCTTTAGGACAAAGTGAGAATGTAATGGGCAAAAATGGGAAAAAATTTACTAACATTTTGTAATACAAATACATGTATTATAATCTCCAAATTGTACCTAAATTGATATCAGTAAAAAAATTATGTATAAATAAAATGTTGAAAAAAATTAGTCATCGAGAAATAATCGCTTGCTCAGATACACATACTTTAAATATAATGTTGTTAGGAAACTCGTGTAAAAAATTACATACAATTACATAGAAGCTCTTTCCGAGTAATTTAGAAACATATAAACGATGTGTTTTTGGTTTGTTTTTTCCCGACTGCTAAGTTTTAAAAACGTTAACCACTTCCCAATTTTAACAATAAATTATACACATTTGTATGGAATGGAACATACGTAGATTACAGTTATATAGCTAAATTTCGTCGACCTTTTTCAATTCTTTACCAGAAGACTATTTACGAAGTTTCCTCGAACCTACTACTATATTTTGTAATCAAACACAATCTTGAGGCCAGTCATGACGCAGAGACACAAGCGTGCGACTGTAAACGCGACTGATTGTGGATTGGATTCCCACTCGAGGAAATGAAGTATTTTATGTTTTCATCCTGTCGAGACATAAGCGCGGAGTTGAGTTCCGCCGCTCAACATGTAAAGCCTTCAGAATTCATCATTCAGTCATAATACTAAGGCAGAGGAACTGCCTACGCTGCTACATGCGGGATACGGCGTGAAGCTAGAACAGAATCCCTAAAGGACATCTTTTAAAATTTATCATAGAGTTAAAATATCAAATAAAAGATAAAAGATATTGAAAATTAATGCTTAATACTCAACGAGCACGTTTGAAACGTGAGCTCGTCGTGTGTACTAAGTTGAGTTTAGCAATATGAATTCGAAATTGAAAACATCCAATGAACAATATCAGATCTATATAATAAAATACATTGAAGTATCTGTCATTTTAAAATAAAAACAAACAAATTAAAAAAAAAATCTTCTTAATTTTTGTATTTCTGTTTGTCTGGGCTAATCTCCGCAACAGCTTAACCGATTTTTACAAGACTAACACTAAAAGATAGAGGGGGTTGTAGAGCAACATATGCGTTATAACAACTACATTTCATCCCGGAATTCCCGCGGGATCGGTATTTAGTATTTAGACATTAAAAATCATGTTTGTCTTAGATAGATATTAAATAATTAAACATTTTTGTAATACGACATGTTTGCGAGCAAAATCAAATATAATCCCAAAAGATTTAAATTACGATTTATTGAGTGCGTATATGCGTTACAGAATAGATAATCATATTAAAGTATTTTATCAATTGACCCTAAGTACACATAAATAATATTAAATAAATATTCGGATTATTGAAACGGGCAAAGCCGCGCGAGGGCCGCTAGTTTGAAATAAATTAGGCTAGTTGTCTCTGGGTAAGTGATTTCCTAAGAAATTTGTAACTTAGATTAACTTAAATGTCCTCAATATTAATACTTCTAAGAATTCTCTTTTTTAACTATAACTTAATCGAAACGCTTGAAATCACCTCAACTAATAAGTTCGTTCCACGAAAAAATATCTTATTGTTTTGACAGTGTTTTGGTTTTTTTAATGCTTGAGTTAGTTAATAAAAGGATAGACAAAACCTAATCATATAACACTCTGTTTCAGCTTTCATCCCGTAATCTAACAACGACTTTTTGTTTAAGAAAACCGTGAAAGATTCTTACTAAATATTTTAATAAAATAAATCGCTATTTACTCACTCTTTATCAACAGAACTCTCCTTTGAATGGATTATGAACTTTTCTTTCGACTAATATTTGACATAAACTAAGTAAAAGCCATTTTGAATATTTAAATTACAATGGCTATTATTTCATTTATAAAAGTTATTAAATAATAATAAATATCTGTTTATACATTTTGTTTTAGCTTCACCCTGTATCTCGCACACATAACAGGGTAGGCTGGGAAAACCTTGGGAACCTACTATTACGATACTCCATTCCCAGTAAGACACTTTCATTTTCCAATTGTTGTGTGGCGGAGTTCAACGGCGCCTTTTAGCTCGACACTAGAGCGAAGAAATGAAAATATTAAATATGTAACTTCCTCGAGTGGGAATCGAACACACGACTTATGCGCCACGACTCAATTATTAATATTTAGAAACAAACAATTAATTATATGATACGGGCTTAGAAGTTTAATTCTTAAACCACAGAAGCGAAATGCTTATCTAAAAAAATATAATATAACAAAGTAGAATTCTGATGATGTTTAAAATACTTATACAAATGGGTTGTCTTTAAAGGATTACGGCCGTAAATCGACGACTTAGTAATTCATTAGAAATACAATGCTGGTTTAAGTCTTCTTTATTAAGTAGGTATATAAGAGTAGAGTCGAGGCCAGTCGTGGGGCAGGGGCACAAAGTGTGACTGTAAATCGACTGGTTATGGGTTCGATCCTCACTCGAGGAGATGAAAAATTTAATTAAATTTATATTTCCATTTCTTCGCTCTGATGTCGAGGCAAAGCGCGGCGTTGAGTTCTGCCACTCAACACGCAATGCCTCTAAAATTCGGCAGAAAGTGGGGAACGGAGTGTCTTAATACTAGGTTCCCTTTGCCTACTCTGCTGTGTGCGAGATACAGCGTGATGTTGATTTATTTATTTTATTTATAAGAGTATTATACCTATTAATAAATTAGAATTAATGGAAAAAAAGAAATGAAATGATAGGAAAGATTATATATGTTTTACATAAAGTATCTTAAACATTTAATTAACTGATACGAAACGTGGCTCAGGGTTCAAGAGTGCGACTGCAAACGGGACGGTGGCGGGTTCGATTCCCACTCGATAGAGCAATATTTAATTTTTGTTTTGTTATTTTCTCCGCTCTGATAACTAGGCAAAGCATTCTTTTGAGATTACGGAACCACAAAAAAATTAAATAAAACTATCTTCTTGAAATAAAAATGTACCCATATTATAATATAAGAATATCATCTCCACAATCAGTGGCCTTAATATTGCTGCACTAAATAATACCTATACTTAAAATGCCTTTTATTGGGATCCTTTCGTTTTATGTCCCTTTTATGATCGCTCCAGTGCTGTTTGCATGTCTTATTGGGAAACGGAAACACTTTACCCAAAGGAACCAAGTACGGTCAAAATAAAACTTTTTTTCCGTTGTATTGTGCTTATTTAAATATTATGACTTTTTATTACAATAAACTTTGTTTTAATTTTTTTTTCTAAATGAACTAAATATAAACATTTGCTTAGGTAACAACTACTATTATTTACTTATTAAAAAACTTTATTATTTAAATTCATTATTTAAAAAAAAGCTAAAGTCTCTTTAATCTCTTTACTAACTATCAACATTAAAACTCCATTTTTACGTAGAACCTTTCAAGACTTGTCTATTATAAAAACAACACAAAAAATACTGCAAAATATTTTTTTTTTATTATTTTGCAGTATTTTATCAATGTTAAAATTAAAAAAAAAAACTTTTGTTAATATTATAGAGTGCGGATTCACAAATTAATATTTAAATGTACAATTTGTAGCGCGATACAATCCATCAACGTCAAGACAGGGTTAACGCTGACGCAACGCAGACCTATAGCTTAGCTGCTTAATATAATTGAATTGACGACGACAATACAATTTACAATTAGGGTGTTTTCATTTAATATTATATTAATTTTTTTTATCAGCTTCACGCTGTATCCCGCACACAGCAGGGTAGGCAGAGGGAACCTAGTGTTAAGACACTCCGTTTCCCACTTTCTGCAGAATTCTGGAGGAATTGCGTGTTGAGTGGCAGAACTCAACGCCGCGCTTAACTTCGGCACCAGAGCGAAGAAATGGAAATATAAATTTAAGTAAATATTTCATCTCCTCGAGTGGGGATCGAACCCACAACCAGTCGGTTTTATAGTCACACTTCGTGCCACTGCGCCACGACTGGCCTCAATATTATATTAATACAGTTGATAATTAAGCTTAATTGATGTAAATGGAATAATGTGTTATTTAAAAAATATTTTTAAAAAAATCAGCTTCACGCTGTACCCCGCACACTGCAGAGCAGAGCAGAACCAACAAATGGAAATATAAATTTAAGTAAATATTTCATATCCTGTTGTGGAGATCGAAACCACAACCAGTTGGTTTTACAGTCACACTTTGTACCCCTGCGCCACGACTGGCCTCAATATTAACTATTATATTTTTAAATGTGCGTATGAAGACATCAAGAATGTATTTAAAATTGAATGCAGCTTTTTATAAGATCACGTTACTTTGACACGGAACGCGACTAAATTCCATTCGAACAAATGTCGATAAATATTTTTTTAGGAAGACTTATAAGAAGTCCCTTGATTTTCACAATTATAATACATTTTAAATTAAACTATTTAAAAAAAAAAATTAAATTAGCTTCACGCTGTATCCCGCACACAGCAGGGTAGGCAGAGGGAACCTAGTGTTAAGACACTCCGTTCCCCACTTTCTGCCGAATTCTGGAGGCATTGCGTGTTGAGTGGCAGAACTCAACGCCGCGCTTAACCTCGACACCAGAGCGAAGAAATGGAAATATAAATTTAAGTAAATATTTCATCTCCTCGAGTGGGGATCGAACCCACAACCAGTCGGT
>JAATLQ010037743.1:0-19733 GCA_013421005.1 Heliconius erato x Heliconius himera | reverse complement strand
TTAACTGGAATAATAGTGTATATTTAGGATTATATATTATTGGAAACCCGTCGATTCCAACACTTTGCAGTAGTCAGTGGTCTAAAATGAGCCTATAATTACGAACATAATGACATAAGTTTCATTTTCCTTGAATTTATCACGTGTTTTACAAAATTTAAATCAGCTTCACGCTGTATCCCGCACAAGCAGGGTAGGCAAAGGGAACCTAGTGTTGAGACACTGCGTTCCCCACTTCCTGCCGAATTCTGGAGGCATTGCGTATTGAGTGGCAGAACTCAACGCCGCGCTTGACCTCGAGTGGGGATCGAACCCACAACCAGTCGGTTTTACAGTCACACCTCGTGCCGCTGCGCCACGACTGGCCTCAATTTTTTATTTTGATTTTTTTTTATAAAATTTATAATATATCAAATAGAACAAATTTAATTTTGATTAGTTCTGTACTCACTTTTTAGTAAATATTTTTTGAATAGTAGTTAAAAAAATGTTTTGTTGTATTTCAAAAATAGATACGATTCGCAGTCTAGACTAGACAAAATTAAAAAAACAATTCGTACGTAGTAAAACTTCTATTGTTGTCTGTCATACATTGAACTCACAAATAAATTGGAAATGTATTCATTGTGAATGTATGTTGCTAACGGCTTAACTTTGGTGTTTTGTTTTATTGCCATAGCAAAAAAGACTGCATGCATTTGCTAATTTTTTGACAAAACATTTTTTTTCTTCAGCTTCACGTTGTATCCCGCATATAGCAAGGATAGATAGCAGAGGGAACCTAGTGTTAAGACACGACGTTCCCTGCTTTCCCGATTTCCCCACAATGCCTCGAGCATTACGTGTTATAAATTGGTGGAACTCAACGCCGCGCTCCTCCGCGCTACCACGCTCCGATATCAGAAACCCTCCAAACCCTACTCTGCTATGTGCGTGACACAGCGTGAATCTGGCGACCTAGCCTACTGTCCCGCTACTGGCCAGACTGTATCTGTCACAGTTAATCACTTAACCTAAGATCTCCCCTATATACTTAATACAAGTCTATCGATGACAGCTTTGGATTTTATATAAATATCAAATATCAGCATTGGTCGTATTTTTTAATTAAAAACAATCAAAGCTCCTTATAGAAATTACGATAATGTAGTAAAAAAATCATATTAGAATATTACAGATAAAAGTAATAAAAATAATATTAGAAGTATTATAATTTCTGTTTATTAGATCAATAATCATGTAGCTTAAGCTGGCGAAGCCGCGGGCGGGCCGCTTGTTTTATAATAAAACATACGACGATATACGAAATTTAAAATGAGTGGAAAGTGATATATAAATAAGTTTAAAAAATATTAATTATATATCGATCTATATAAATCATTGCTTGTCTTATAGAATTTGATTTTTTTACAGAAAAAAACATATTTTGTGTATTTTAAAAACTCTAGGAATTTCATATAAAAATAGACAAAAAAAGGCAATCAAAGGCATTTGTGAGCAATATTTCACCCAAAGAGATGTACCACCAACTGTGAACACCAGGCGGACGTACATTCCTCGACTTTGTGAAAAGTCGAAAATTCGTAGTATTTTCTATTACATAATATGTATTCAATATATGTTTATTATTGAATTTTATAATGGCATAAGTATTACAGTATCATTAGATAATATTTATTATAGAAAATGATAGCTACAAGAATCTTTTATTCTTAGTTTAACCAACAAGATTTTTCTGTAGCCTTGACATGAGCGACTAATATACGAATAAGATCACTAATATTTAAGTAAATTAAAAAAAAACATTCAAAAAGATAAAATAGATTTTAATAAGCTTTCAAAAAGAAAAATATTAAATAAATTTTCAATACGTATAATGTGAAAATTAAATTAATACCGTTGTGGCGAAGTGGCAGCAACCGGCTATAAACCTGACGATTTTGGGTTCGGTTCCCACTCGAGGTAATAAATTATTTTCATTTCTGCTCCCTGATAACAAGACAAAGCGCAGTGTAGAATTTTGACAACTCAACTCCCAATGTCTCGAAAATTAGGAGTACGACGGACGAAAGAAAACCTGGGGACCTAGTGTTAAGACATTCCATTCCCTTCCATTCCCCACATTCCACCGAATTCCGGAGGCTTTGCGTGTTGAGTGGCAGAACTTAAGGCCGTGCTTTGCTTACCAAAATGAGGAAATGAAATCCTTAAATATTTAAATTCCTGGTGCGAAATGTAAATTTAAAACGAAAATTAAGACACAATATAACCAAAAAAAAACTATAGAAGTCACATATATAATTAAATATGGACCAAAACCCATCTGGTCCAACCAACAGAAATCAAGTGTGGTAAAACCTATACCAGTTTTGTTTGACAAAGCTCGATTTGTAACGTAATTTACGTCAACGAGACTCTGGATTTTCGAAACGTGAATAATTTTGCAGCAACACAATATTTTCTATCATATATATTCGTATTGCGAATTTGTATGATAAAAACGCTGAATTTCAAATTGTATGATCAATAATATTTTACAATTTCAAGTTAGTTGACAACCCATAGTTTGTTGTTTCTGATATTTTAGTTTACACACACAATTTGGATAATATTATTTTGTTTAATAAGTGAGTAAAGCTTTTTAAATTTGTTGAGTTGAGGCCAGTCTTGGCGCAGCGGCACAAAGTGTGCCTGTAAATCGACTGGTTGTGGGTTCGATCCGATTCGGTTACTAGAGGAGATGAAAGATTTATTTACATTTATATTTTCATTTCTTAGCTCTGGTGTCGAGGGGAAAGCGTGGCGTTGAGTTCTGCCACTCAACACGCAATGCCTCCAGAAATTGGCGGAAAGTGAGGAACGGAATGTCTTAACACTAGGTTCCCTCTGCTTACCCTGCTGTGTGCGGGATACAGCGTGAAGTTCATTTATGTATACACCAATCTTAAAGTTTTAAGAGAGTTGATTTATAATTTTTATAAATCTTTTACCCAAATAAGTGAAGACCAAACGTGACTATTACATACATATATGTCGAACGAACCAATAAATCGGACACAGGATCCTGCTTTTGTTATTAAAAATAATTTTCCTTCAAAGCAAAGCAAAGCCTTTTTCTTTCTTTTATATATACTATTCACTCTTGTTACACACAATTTAGTTCTATTTATAATTAAAATAACTTTACCAGCCCCATAGCAAGTGATAGCGCACTGCAGTCTTTTTCCTTCTTTTATATATGCCCTATTTTTCTTCCTTAGATAGTTTAGGTTCTAATATGAATAAAAAATTCTATGTTATTTGTTTGGTTTATATTATTTTACTGATTAGATTCTGCGTAACAAACTATCAAGTTTACACTTTTCTTTCTCTTTTTTCGTTTCATTCGCACGGTTGTTCCCTACGCCACGTCTGAACCCTACTCGATACTTACAATAGAAAAATAAAAAATAAAAAAAAAAGTAACGGAAACCGAACCCATGCCACCTTGCAAATTTCTCGTAAGCAATGAAATGAATAAAATCAAAATCAAATCAGCTTCACGCTGTATCCCGCACACAGGCAGGGTAGGCAAAGGGAACCTAGTGTTAAGACACTCCGTTCCCCACTTTCTGCCGATTTCTGGAGGCATTGCGTGTTGAGTGGCAGAACTCAACGCCGCGCTTAACCTCGACACCAGGGCGAAGAAATGGAAATATAAATTTAAGTAAATATTTCATCTCCTCGAGTGGGGATCGAACCCACAACCAGTCGGTTACAGTCACACCTTGTGCCACTGCGCCACGACCGGCCTCCAATACTTACAATAGAAAAATATAAAAAAACGAAGAAAAAAACGTAGCAAAAATCGAACCAATGCCACTTTTTAAACCTTGCAAATTTCTCGTAAACAATCAAACGAAACAATAAGTAAATATATATAAGACGACAAAAAGAGAGATGAGAGACGTTTAGTATGTAATAAGTTTTATTTCTCCGGAACAAACACAACTTCAGTAGATTCCTGCAGCCAAATCCCGCAATCAAGAAAGGGCTCTGCTCTTAAGCAGGACGTAAATAAATCGCTGTACTAAGACTGTTAAATGTCACAATTTAGATGTACCAACAACTACTTGCCAACTACGTTTCACACTCAGTATTTGAAATTTACGTATTCTCTAAGCATATATGAATAGTGTGGTTTTGTATGTTGAAACTTACGATGCCTTTAGCTAGCCCGCCGCCAATATTGCATATCAAAAAAAATTTTTTTGGATATATCTATATATTTCCCATTAACTATTTAAATTATTCTTTTTCCCGCTTTGGTACTGAAGCAAAGCGCGGCGTTAAGTTCCGTCACTCAACACGCAAAGAATTCGGCTGAATTGTGTTTTGTTCTTAATTACAACGGTGTGTCTGAACACTAGGTTCCCAGATTCCCTCTGTCTGTCCTGCTATGAAATGAAAGCATAAAAAAATAAATTTATGCCATAAGCTTTTTTATAAAAACCTTTTTCCCTCTTTGCTCGTTCACGCTTAATTTAAAATCAACAAGAAAAGTAAAAAAGGAATGCATATTTCGCAACAGTTTATCGCGTTCTTTCTTGCGTTTCTTGCTACGGACTTTTTAATATAAATATAAATTTAAAAAAATACATTTTATAACAGAATATAAAACCAAAGTAAATAAATTCTTTTGCTACAAAAATGTTAAAGAATCCGAGTATCAAATTTCTTAAAACTTTGTTGAAGTCGGGAGGTTTCCTTGCAAACCTCAAAGCGGCCACTCGTAATTTTATTTTTACGGTTTTGAAACCTATATTTACCTACCGAAATATTTTTATGTTATCACGTAAAAAATGCTGTCAAAGCACTATCGATGAGAAATATTTGACTGTAAATAATCGTATATAGACTATTAATGTGAAAGTTTACCTTTGGTTACATTATCATAACTTCCATAGGATTTTTGGATTTTTTTTTAGCATTTCACGTTGTATCCATCACACAGCAGGGTAGGCAAAGGTAACCTAGAGTTAAGACACTCCGTTCCCCACTTTCCACCAAGTTCTGGAGGCATTTCGTGTTGAGTGGCGGAACTCAACGCCACTCAACACGCAATGCCTTCTCACTTTCCTCCTCACCTCCTCGTTCGCCTTGACACCAGAGCGAAGAAATAAAAATATAAATTTAAATAAATATTTCACTTCCTTGAGTGGAAATCGAATCCACAACCAGTCGCGTCTACGGACACCCTGCACCACGGCTGGCCTCTTTGAAAATATTTATGTACTAGCGGCCCACTGGTGGTTTCGCCCGTATACCACTTATAATTAATTTATTATGCTATATTTGCCATAATATAGCAAGACTCGTGTCTATGCTTGCGGCCGTAAAGGGAGCGTTGAATTATTTTATTATTACATTTTCTCCAAACTATACGTTCAAATTACATGCTAGAAGGCCAAATCATATCTTTATAAAATGCTGCACCACCACTGGCTTCTACATATTTTAAAATTTTATTCCAGATAAAACAAAAGAAAGTACTTTACTACTAAATAACCAAGGAATTCTATAATCTAACTAATCTTCTACAGAAATAAGCGACAACCAAACTTGACTATTACATATATATAATGTCGAACGAACCAACAAATCGGACATAGAATCCTGCTTTTGTTATTAAAAATAATTCTCCTTCAAAGCAAAGCAACGCCTTTTTCATTCCTTCATATATATATACTATTCACTTTTGTTAGACACAATTTAGTTCTATTTATAATTACAATAACTTTGCCAGCCCAATAGCGAGATAGCGAGTTGCAAAGCCTTTTTGCTTCGTTTATATATACCCTACAGCTGACTTTCAAGACCAGAACTAAGACCCTTTTTCAATAGAAGTTATGTTACAATTGTAATTTAATTTTGATAAAAAATCTCCGAGAATAAATGCAATTTTTATGGAAAAAGACAAGGCAAACGAGCGTACGGGTCCTGATCCTGATACCTGATGGTAAGTAATCACCGCCACCCACGACACCGTGCAACCCCAGAGGAGCTGCAGGTGCGTGCCGGCCTTTAAAGTAGAGATAGACGCGCTTTTTGGAGGCGGTTGTGGTTTCCAAGGGGCGCGAGTTTCAATCCCGCTACGTTCAAATTTTACAACCAGTCGGTTTTACAGTCACACTTTGTGCCCCTGCGCCACGACTGGCCTCATTGTCTGTCGCAATTTTTTTTATTATAATACGTTATGTTTCTGCTGTCTGTCCTTTTAGTATCTATAGAATGGACTTTTTTTAGGTTGATACGGAAATGAAATAAAACAAGATAAAATAAAAAAGAATTAAAAAGACCAACCTTTCTTTTAATATTTGTTTATTTTCTTTGTATATTCATTTTACAACACTTTACCTGTTTAAAGCTGTAAGCTTAAGTTTTATAATGAGCAAAAATATTATTAAAAAAACAGAAATTTTATTCTCTGTAAAATTGTTATATAAACTTTTTTTAATAAATGTAGGTGTAAGTTCACTCACTTTCTTTTACAAATCAAAATATATTTATATTATTAGTGAAAGATTTTTTTTCTCTACACTAAAATTAAATCAGCTTTTAGGTTACAGAGAAAATAATAAAAATCTAAAAACAAGACCCATCAAATTTCTTTAGTATTCAACTTAACCGCATTTACGACGCCTTTGTTTCGTTAAAGTAAATACGAAAAGGTAAAGTGAACTCTTATTAACATTATAGGCCTCGAGATTTCCCTATAGGAATTAAGAAAAGACGCAATTTTTGGTTCATAATAAAATCTTGGCGTAAAAAGTTTTTTTTTGATCACATACACACATACTAAACGTGAACATATAAATATAGACGTTAATATTTTTTTGTGTTTTATTTTTTATAGAGAAAATTGTTATTTTTGACCGAAATAAATAAAATATGGTTTTCTATTTCAGGTTTATGTTTTATCTCACATTTAGCAGGGTAGGCAGTGAGAACTTAATGTGGCGACACTCCTCTTTTCACTTTCGCAATTGTCTGTTGAGTGGCAGAACTCAACGCTATTTTTCTCTTGATACATTGTGTAATCTAGTGTTAAGACACTCCTTTTTAATTTTGGAGACATTGCGTGTTAAGTGGCAGTACTCAACGCTACGCTTTGCTTCGTTACCACAGGTAAGAAAAAGAAACGACGGCCTCATATTCTTCGTCTGTTAATGATAATAATACATGATTAAAATAAATATTTTAGACATAAATTCAATATAATGTAGCCCACGAGGCGAGCAGTGTACGGGCGGCTTGGTTATAAAATCATTTCTAAAAAGTATGTTAAAATTAAAAAAAAAAAATTAACATACTTTTTAGAAAACATTTTTTTTTCATTTGTGGCGCTATTAGTATCTTGAAGTATAATATATTTTATTTAATAAATTGATGAATTGTCTAATATAATTATGGTGACATGAAAATACAAATAAAATCTCTCAATTTCTTTCGTCTTTGTAACATTTTCTATTGATACTCCGCCCTCATTGGTTTAAACCAATTCCTCCTCTCTAAATTATGCGAAGTTTCTGGTAAAGATTTTATGGATTGAAGAATTACTTATAGGTCCCGACTGTTAATTCTAATAAACTATTGGGGTTGTTTATTTTCTTTTTAGTCTTATGCAGTCGGGGTTTTTGTTTTGATAAATATGTTTTTATTTTTCACTTTTTTGTTAGGATTCATTATGGTAATGATAATCATGGTATACCTTTTTGAAATCCTCGTATTAAGTTCTTGAATTTGATACCCATATTGTGGTATACGAAACGAAAATATTTTTTTTCACTAAGTCCAATGGCGTCCCACAGCCGCCATGATTGTTTTTATTTAACGTCACCTATCTAAGAACACTTGGGTTGCAAATACAAATCTAACGATACCTCAATTATGTAAATCTGTTCACCGGTTCTGGAGATATGAGGTAATAAAGAATATTACATACATACAAGATACGAGCGAAAAACATAACCCTTCCTTAGCAGTCGGGAAAAAAATACGGCCGTTCATAAATTTGGCACCTAGCATTTACAAGTAGTATTTGTTTAGCATAAAATCTAAAAACTATAGATTTGTGGTTAAATCCTAAAAATAATAGCCTTGAAAATGGGGGCAACATTTAGTATTAAAGCTGCTAGTTCAAGTGAGGTATCAGATGAAAGGACTGGTTAATTAAGATGGAATTTCAGAAAAAAAGCTCGAGACCTCCAATTTTTGTACGGAACCCTTGGTGGGCAACCCCGATTCAAACCAGTACACCTGAAATTATACATGCAACTAAAGACTTTTCCTAATAAGTAAAATAGCGTGCTAATAACAAATAAAATATATCTAAAAAGTCTATGAATCTTAATAGAAGCAATGGATTCTGGATCTCAGCTGTACCCTACTGAACAAAGATGAATGGACATCGTTCGTTTCGGCTTGCACCCATTAACCTTACCTTTAAGATAATGCCCGGTTTCTAACCCAATCCCAAATGCAATCAGTATTAATAAGTCTTGTAAATCTATTGAGATTTGTTTCTTCAATCTTGTAATGAAATTTATCATAGAATATTTTAGTCAATAGAATATAAGATACTGGAAGTTTTCTAATAATTTTAATAATTTGGAAATGTTCTACTTTTTGTAGCAAGCGTTGCGCTCGCAGCTTCACCCTCCTTAACTATACGATTATTTTATAAAAATGGATAATTCTTTTTGTATGACTTTATACTCATACTGTTATTTACAAAATAAATTTTAGATTAAACCTTTTTTATTTGTTTTTGTTCGCAAAATCTGTTTTATATAATTGAAACACGTTCATATATAGATACGAATTAATAACAAATAGCCAATAACTAAATAAATTTGTATACAATAAATTAGTAGTAATTAGTATTAACTAATATATTGAAAATGTATGAAAATTGACATAAACGTCATCGTCGTCTGCCTGTTCGGGTCGGTCATTTTATAACCAAGGCGCCCGTACACTGCGCGCCTCGTAGACAACATAATATTGAATCTATATAAATAGCCTAAAATATTTATTAAATAAAATACAATTTCAATTTAGATAAAGGTGACTGTTCAAAGGTGACTACTATATTTATTTTGAGAAGAGTAATACCAATTTGGAGAAAATACATTAACAGACGAAGAATACGAGGCCGTCGTTTCATTTTCCTAACGAAGCAAACCGCAGCATTGGGTACCGCCACTTAGCACACAATGTCTCCAAAATTAAAAAAGGAGTGTCTTAACATTAGATAGACAATGTATCAAGAAAAAAAACAGCGTTGAGTTCTGCCACTCAACAGACAATTGCGAAAGTGAAGAACGGAGTGTCGTCATATTAAGTTCACACTGCCTACCCTGCTAAATGCAAGATAAAAAGTAAAGCTGAAATGAAAACCATATTTTATTTGTTTTGAATGGGAAAATTTATTTAGTTCAATAATAACAATTTTTATAAAAGAAATAAAACACAAAAAAATATAAACGTCTACCATTTTTTATAAATATTTATATGTTCGCGTTTAATATGTGTATGTGATCAAAAAAGAACTTTTTACGGCAAGACTTTATTATGAATCAAAAATTTTGCGTCTTTTCTTAATTCCTATAGGGAAATCTCGAGGCCTATAATGTTAATAAGAGTTCACTTTACCTTTTCGTATTTATTTTAACGAAACAAAGGCGTCGTAAATGCGGTTAAGTTGAATACTAAAGAAATTTGATGGGTCTTGTTTTTAGATTTTTATTATTTTATCTTTTACCTAAAAACTGATTTAATTTTAGTGCATAGAAAGAAAATCTTTCACAAATAATATAAGCATATTTTGATTTGTAAAAGAAAGTGAGTGAACTTACACCTACATTCATTAAAAAAAGTTTATATAACAATTTTACAGAGAATAAAATCTCTGTTTTTTTTTATAATATTTTTGCTCATTATAAAACTTAAGCTTACAGCTTCAAACAGGTAAAGTGTTGTAGAATAAATATACGAAGAAAATAAACAAATATTAAAAGAAAGGTTGATATTTTTAATTCTACAGTACATTTCCCTATCAACCTAAAAAAAAGTTCATTTTATAGATACTAAAAGGAGAGACAGCAAAAACATAATGTATAATAATAAAAAAATTGCAACAGACAATGAGGCCAGTCGTGGCGCAGGGGCACAAAGTGTGACTCTAAAATCGATTGGTTGTGGGTTCGATCCCCACTCGAGGAATTAAATAAATTTATTTACATTTATATTTTCATTTCTTCGCTCTTCGGGAACGGAGTGTTTTAATACTAAGTTACCTCTGCCTAACCTGCTGTGTGCGGGATACAGCGTGAAGCTGATTTAATTTAATTTTAAATTGGAACATTTTGATGTATATATAAGCTTTAATAAAATGAAATTATGCAAGCCGTACACGCGACATCCGACATTGTTACCTGCATCCAATTAGCTTACCGGGGTTGTATTGTAAATCCTCGCAGCGTCCTCCACTATCGCGTCATAGTATTAACAGTTTTTATACTATCATTCAAAGTTTTCCTTTCTTTCTTTGTGAAAAATATTTTTGCGATATTTATATAATTGATAGTTTGATTTGTTTTAGCTTTTCATTTTATTAGAGTGAATTGGATGAATGTTGAATTTACTTGTGTAATGTATAGAGGCCAGTTATGGGGAAGGAACACAAGCATACGACTGTAAACACGACAGGTTATGAGTTCGATGCTCACACGAGGAAATGAAATATTTGATATTTTCATCATATTTTCATTTCCTCCCTCCGGTAACGAGCGCGGCGTTGAGTTCCGCCACTCAACAAGCATTGTGTTAAGATACCAGAGTCTGGAGACATTGGCCTCCAAACTTTGACTCTTTGGGAACAGATGGTTTTAGCAATAAATTCCCAAATTTCCTTCTGCCTACCCTGATATGTGCAGAATACAGCATGAAACTAAAAAATATTTTTTGGTTAGGTTATTTTTTAAAAATCTATCACGACAATCGTGATAGTTAATAATTAAATAGAGATTATATATTCACAATATAATAATTTCTTCACGGTATTAATATATTATATTCTTAAATTTAAAATAAGCTGATATGTGATGGTGATTCGTCTTTTTACTACGTAGGTTTACGTAAAAAATCTCTTTCAATTTACAGAAAAAGGTCAAAGAGTCTACTAATCTGCTATTAAAATATATAAATTGTGTTAAAATAACGTTCTATACAAAATATTTTTACCTGAGATAGTATTGCTAGTATTTAGGTTTTGACAACAGCATTATTATCAATCAGAGGAATCTGGAGCAATAGAGAAATACAATATACATTTTCTACTCTATTGAAACAGCCACTTTTATTGACGTTGCTTATTGGATTTAATAATCTTGATTATTGAAGAATGTTGTCGATTTCAAAAATTCATAAGATTTATCAATAGATTTTTGATACAAAAATGGGGGCCAGAATCATTGTAATCATCGTGGCGAGGGGTCACAAGCGTGTGACTATAAACACGACCAATTGTGGACTCAATCCCCATCGAGGAAAAATGTTTTTTATTTGTATTTATATCTTTATTTATTCGCTCTGCCTGTTCTTTAGGTTTGGTGATAATGCAATATAACTATAAATCCAAGATGACCGCTTAATACGCAATGCCTTCAGAATTAGACGGCAAGTACGGTTTATTTTCAAAATCTCTCAACTTGCTTGGACAAACAGGTAGAGGGGAACAGAGAGAGAAAAATTACGTGACTAACTGAATCAAAAAATTCTGGAAATCCGTTAACCCGTTCATATGTTTAAATACGATTGATTGTTTGGTTACTAAATAAAATACATATTGCACAATAAATACCGCTAGAATTTTTTTTTAATATAGATAGTTTCATCTTGAAGCAGTAGATTATCGACTCTTATCGGAAAGTATCTTTAATAAAGTGAGTGGACAATAGAGCGTAGGGTCACCAGGATTTCAAGGTATTTCGTGGAGTAATGTAATTTGTCAGACATCAAAATCAACGTCAAAGCCATGGGACAAAGTGATCCTCTTATAAGAATTCCATTTTTCTTTTGAGTCCGTATCTCAAAAGAAACGACCCTAAAGCAGTTTTCTTATAGAATCACCTCCAGTGTTGTCTATTTGTTAGTCCGTATATACTTTTTCTGTCCGTCAGCCAAAATCCAGTTCATAAAATTTGGTGGTGTCAAGCAAAAAATAATATAAAAGAGAAATACTTAGGTCCACAATCTCTTCTAAATCAACACAATCGAAAGACTCGGCTGTTTATGCATTATTTTTGCCGCATAGAATCAATACCTACAGGGTACTGGCCAGAAGTGAGTGAAGTGACTTACAGTATAAGTAAAACTGAAGCCATAATGGCGCAGTGGCGTGAGCGTGTAAACCGTAAACACAATGGTTCTAGGTTCGATTCCCATTAGAGTAAAAAAATATTTAATATAATCATTTCCTCAATCTGATTACAAGTTAAAGCGCAGTGTTAAGTGTCATGGAACCCTCAATAAGTGGAGAATCCGGCGAGAGTGGAGAAGGGAGAGTCTTAAAACCAGGTACTCTATAAAATTTTAATTTAATACACACACATTTAATACATTTTTTTTTTCCCAAAAATGAAAAAGTGTTTTTTTTTAATTATTGTTTTAATATAAAACGCCAAGTTCCCGTTCTTTGTCAAGAACGACGCACGCACACATAAACCTATCAAAGGGAAACCGCCGCATACGCCTCATTTCGAAATCGAGTCGTAGATGTTGACGGCAAAGTTCAAAGTTGCTTTACCTTTAGTAGTATTTTTATAGTAGTATGTGTTTACGTTATTGCTATCTATTGCTGCTAATCCTACGTCAAAACTGTTGAAGTATCTTGATTAATTTCTTAAGGTATGGGTTTAAAATATTTTACCCTATATGTTGTTCCCGTAAAAGGAGCGCTGACACTTCCACCCTGTATATTTGTAATTTATTTTATAAAAAATGAGTGCGTACGCCCCGCAAATCTAAGTTTTATCAACCTAATTTGTACTTACCGTTGACTTCAAATCATAAAATTTATAAAGAACTCTCTGTACTCTCTGTTATTTTATAAAAAATGAGTGCGTACGCCCCGCAAATCTAAGTTTTATCAACCTAATTTGTACTTACCGTTGACTTCAAATCATAAAATTTATAAAGAACTCTCTGTACTCTGCTTGAGAGACCGACTCGCATTAGACCGGTATCTGTTAAATATAGTTAATACATAAAAACCACCACATCAGTAAAATTATTATCAAAAAAAAAATAACGTTAGGGACGTTACTAAATTATTGATATCTTTATATAGTATTAATATTAAGCTTTACAATTTGATAAGTATAAATTTGTAATACAACTGGGCTATTTCCAAATGAATAGGAACAATTCACATCGATAGGATTTACAATGACACATCGACGGGTTGACGCTTCCCGTTAATCTCACCGAAATTGAGTCCCCTTTTGAGAGCTCTCGATTCCATTTTGATTGCAGCTTTCACAGATTACATCATTCCCTACAATGATTGGATGACTTCCGACCAAAGTCAAGGAATTGTCCATAAATAAATATCCTTAAAATGGATCGCACCTATTCTGTGAAACGTTTGTTTCTTTGTTTTTGATTTCTCGTAAAAAATGGACAGTACCGCCCATGTATTTATTTTATTTCGTTTGATATTTGCGAACTTTCTATTTGTATTTTTGTTTTTTAATTACTAAGGTGACATTAAGATCGTTTATGTTTAGCTTTTAGTTTTATTTGCTAATGTCATGCGGTCACAAGATAATATTTAAAAAATAATAATAAAGTTAACTAAGAGGCCAGTCAGCATTGTGTTTTGAGTGGCGGGACTCAAAGCCGCGCTTTGCCTCATTATCAGAGCGAAAAAATGAAAATATGAAATATTTAATTTTTTCGAGTCCAATTCGAACCCACACCCTGTCGTGATTACAGTCGCACGCTTGTGCCTCTGCGCCACGACTGGCCTCAAAGTGGGGAACCGAGAAGTGTATTAATAGGAATAGACTGTCTTGACATTAGGTTCCCAGGTTCCATGTGCCTACCCTGCTATACGTAGGATAATGATGATGCGTGATGCGAAAAAAAGAAAAAAATATATAACACAACGTAAGTTTTTTAAGTATGTGATTAATTATTGAATGACGTTTCTCTTGATGTGTTTTTTATACGGCAGGGAATGCTGGCCATCTCGGTATACTCAGCCACAGATACAAGTGCCTTGCTACGTCTGTCCCTAGAGTGAGACCTTCCGGACGCCAAAAGAAGCGCTGGTTGGATGTCAGGATGCAGGATATGAGAGCCAACCACCAAGGACGTTAAAAGCCGTACAAAGTGGAGTATGTTGAGCCGGAAGGCAGACTCTGCCAAACGCCAGGAGTATTGCCACGAGGAGAGAGAGTTTCACTTGATGTTTACCATTCGAGTGTTCCTTGATGATATTTTTACCCTCAAGACGCGCAACGCTTCCACAATAACTCTGATGCTGTACATGTCCATTGGCAAAAATAATTGTACTCATCAGCCTTGCTATGTCGTCTTCTGTCCGAATGCGGAGAGCACTTTCATCAAATCCTATTGGCCCATATTAAAATTAATTTGTAAAAATCGAATATTTTTAAAACTCAATGCCGTTTTTTATACTACAATTTGACTGATATGCTGATTATTTTAATGTAGCGAGTCGATCTGTCACATTAGTTTTATGACTAGCATAAAAAAAAACATAATGAAATTTTATTATTTGATATTATTTATTTATTGAAATCAGTCTTGTAGCATAAAATATGTATTTATTAGGAAAGCCTAAAAGCAATTTAATATTTATTTACGACTGTTAAGCCAAGTGTGAATATTAATGTTTGAACAGCCACGATATAATAAGCAATAAGGTCATTCGGTTATAATTTCAGTGGTACATTTCTACCCGTTCTCCATTTTCTTCAAATTCTGGAGTTATTGCGTGTTGAGTGGTGGAACTCAACGTCGCGCTTTGCCTCGACGCCAGAACCAAGAAATTAAAATATATAATTAAATAAATATTTTCATTCCCCATCGGGCATCGACCGCTGTCGCGTTTACAGTTACACACAGCACCATGAATGTTTAGTGGCAGAACTCAACGCCGCCGTCGACGCAAAGTGTTTTTTTTAAGAGCATAAATTATAATATTATATAGTTCTTTTTTTATTAATTACTTAATGCTGACAAAATCATTGTTTAAAATGTCTACTCGGCTATTATTCGGTAGAAAATGGGAAACGGAAGTGTTTTACCGTGTAAGGAGAACCATAACTCTAGGCAACTCAACTCCTAAGTAACATTTGCCTACTCTACTATGTGAGGGATACAACGTAAAAAAATGTCTAACGTAGGGAACCACTTAAGGCTTTCTTACAAGAAAAGACCAAGAAAGACCTGGGTTAATTTTATTTATTTAAAGATCACTTTGAAGGCTATTCTCAGGCGGAGTATAAATATATCAGTTGCTTTACCCATTTAATTTTATTAAAATGTTCCTTTACATCATTAGAAGGTAAAATGTCTAGGATATAAAATTACAAGCAAATATTTAATTTTCTGTTTCAAAGAGCTTTAATTAAAAAAATGCTCATATAAAAAAATATTTGTACCAGTCGTGGCGCAGGGCCACAAGCGAGTGGCTTTAAACGTGACAGGTTGTGTGTTCGATTTCCAACGAAATTATTTTTTGAATATTTTTATTTTTTTGTTTTGGTGTAGTGACACAGCGTGGCGTTGAGTTCCGCCACTGAACATGCATTGCCTCTAAAATTCGGTGGAATGTGGTGAGAGTGTTTTAACACAAGGCTCCCTTTGACTACCCTTTTACATGCGGGATAAAGCGTGAAGCTGTAAAGAACTATTTATATTTGATATTTTTATACATTTCTATCATACAACTAAATAAAAAAATATACTCTACCTTATTTTTTTTACTCATACTTTCCTAGCTATAGCTTTAAAACATTTGCATGTCTAACATAAGTTATAAATAATCTTATAAGTATAAAATAAGTAAAAAATCAGTTTAACGTTTTATTCCACACACACGTAGGCAGAAAGAACCTAGTGTTAAGACACTCCGTATCCCATTCATGCCTCCAGAATTCGGTGGAAAATGGGAACGAAATGCCTTAACTCTAGGCCTTGTAATGCCTTTCCTCTGCCTAACCAGCTGTGTGCGGGATACAGCGTGGCGCTCTTAAAATAAAAGAGTTACTTTACCCTTTTACTGCCTTAGTTTTTTTTTCGTATTTTTTATCTAAACAAGCTTAGTGATTCAATATTTAAGTTGTAGTACCGTCTAAGAACGTAGAATTTTCATGAAGTAGTACTTGTCAAGTTCGCACTCGACTCTCACAGGCATATTTTATATTAATAATTAATTAACTATCAAGCAAAAGGGCCATCTCTACCTAAGAGGTTGATTTTATAAAAGAAGCGTGGGTTTTTTTACCTTTAAACATTGAATTTAACGTTTTTTTTTCATTACGCTATATCTCACATATAGATTTCGTATCTCTCGTAGGCAAAGGGAACAGTAACAGTAAAAAACTAATGTGAAGATATTCTGTTCCCATTAGGACACTTCAGTTCTCCGCTTTACGCCACAATCTGCGTATTGAATGTCGGAACTTAACGCAGTAATTTGACTCGTTAACAGAACAAGGATATGAAAATGAATTATTTTTTTTAAATACACTCCTTATAGAGTCTATAAGGCACATGTCAAATAGATAATAATAATTCACCAGCACAATGTCTTATATTCTGTATTAATATAATTATAAGTGTAGTATAATATTTCCATTTCTTCGCTCTGGTGTCGAGGCAAATCGCGGCGTTGAGTTCTGCCACTCAACACGCAATGTCTCCAAAATGCGGCAGAGTGTGGGGAACGGAGTGTCTTAACACTAGGTTCCCTCTGCCTACCCTACTGTGTGCGGGATACAGCGTGAAGCTGATATTAACAAGTTTAGTATAAAGCCTAATTAATAAATACGAAACCAAAAGAGAAACTTATCCCCGGATGTTTATTTAAAATTGGATAACTAGAAATTGAGGCCAAATTCTAAAGGAAATAAAACATCAGCTAAGTATGGAGATTCCGCAGATATGTTTACAATGTTTGGCGTTACGTCTGAAATTGACGTGAGACTCAAATTGTGGAAGGAGAAATAAAATATTTCAATGTATTGTATTGTTGTGGATGTTATTTTATTTCTTCATTCGTTGCTATATGCAGATTTTACTGAATGATATTTATTTATCGCATTTTTATTTTGTCTGATGCTCTGGCCGGATACGGAATACCGTAAAGCGAGAGAGTTTGTGAGAACTAAGTGTTAAGACACTGAGTGACTTTGATTCGTAGAAGAACTCAAACAAAACGATGAATAAAAATTTTACTTCTTTTTTATTTTAAGCGTAGAAAATGGTCATGATCAGATGTATATGATCAGATGTACAATTTTTCTTAGTGATCCCGACTATTTCCTTATAAAATTTACATTTTTTGCAATTTTTTACAATTTGTACAAAATTACAAAATTTTTCGTTTTCCTAACTCATATATTCTCAGTCTAAAAGTTACTGCCACTAGCGGTTATGTAACGCAGTAAGTTTTAAATTATGTTCCATGTTCCCAGCGGCACGACTCCACCGCAAGTTATGCGTTAAAGCTTAAAGATTTTTGGCTCAGTTATGAAGGCAGATTATTAGAATAAATTTTAGAGTACTAAATTTGAATAAATATCTTTATAGATTATTATATGTGACATTCACAAAGTTATTCCCCGGAGTGGGAATCAAACTCCAAGCCGTCGTATTTACAGTCACACCCTGCGGCCCCATCACGGCGTTCTTAATGTGTGTAAACTTAGAACTTTTAGTCTTTAGATTTCAACGTTCATTAAAAATAATAAAGTAAAACATAAAAATACGTAGGACCTCGAAGCCAGTCGTGGCGTAGGGGCACAAAGTGTGACTGTAAAACCGACTGATTGTGGGTTGGATCCCCATTCGAGGAGATGAAATATTTTCTTAAATTTATATTTCCATGTCTTCGCTCTGGTTGGTGTCAAGGCAAAGCGCGGCATTGAGTTCTGTCACTCAACACGCAATGCCTCTAGAATTAGGCAGAAAGTGCAGAACGGAGTGTCTTAACCCTAGGTTCCCTCTGCCTACCCTGCTGTTTGCGGGATACAGCGTGAAACTGATAAAAAAAATAATAAAAAAATACCTAAATCGATCAATTCAATGAAAATTAACTACTGCAAGGTAAACCTGGCTAATACTATATAATTAATAATGATTTATTCTGCAGTCTAATTAATAGTAGTTTCATCACTATTATAAAGACATCGTGTATAGTATTTTAGGCCTTATATACTATTTATATTATAAGCGATTATTGCATGACAAATGTGTTGAGCAAGCTTGACGTTTATAAATTGCACGCAGATGGACACTAGGTTAGATCACGAATGACATAATTGATGACAGTGGTCGGAGCTTATACCTACATATTATATACGTAGAGGCTTAGTAAATATAAATATGTAGAAAATATATTAAAAAACTACACAGCAGGGTAGACAGAGGGAACCTAGTGTTAAGACATTCCGTTCCCCGGTCTACGCCGAGTTCTAGAGGCATTCCGTGTTGAGTGGAGGAACTCAACGCCGCGCTTGGCCTCGACACCATAGCAAAGAAGAAAAAATATAAATGACCTCTGATTAAAATATTGAAATATTGTTAATTCATAGAGAATAGAATAGATGATATAATATAGTTGTAAAGGGAATAATTGTATTTAGAAAATTTGCTCCATTATATTACACTAGTCTAAATGTTTTAAAAGTTTTTTAATAACCCTTTAGCTATTTTTTCTATTAATATATATACGTATTTTTTAATCTGTCAAGTATAAAATTAAAGATGCAACAATCATATAAATGCTTATTTTTTAATTGATTTTATATTTTACTAGCGACCCGCTCGCGGCTTCGCCCGCTTTAACTACTGAATTATTCATATAATGTACCTATGTTTGCAAAGCACTTAAGATTACTAATGTGAAAATTATTGAAACCTTAATGCAACCTACATTTTCGTAGCTCCAATAAGGATGTTCCAATTGTTTAAAAAAACACACACCTGAACAAATGACACAAACAACAGAAAACTTAAACGAATGATGTTACCAACAATGCCGCGACGAAATACATTATAATTATTGGATAACTCCAAAATACGTGCAATCGCTTCTAAATTTACTTTGCTATAGAGCCAGGCGCAGAATTGAAGCATTCTCTCGTCCATCTCCGTAGTAGCTCCGAACGACATCTGCGCGTTGGTTCCATGGCCGTGGTCTCAAGCCAAGATAAGCTGCTCTAGAGCAGACACAGAGAGAGGCGTGCGGGACGGGATTGGAAAGATTATCAAATGCCATCTAGGCGGTCAACTCAGTCAGGTGAGACCCTCGGTTTCCTGAGGGAGGCCCAGCTTAAACGGCCAAGGATCAATGCAAGGCTCATGAGTCGCATTTGGAGGAGGATAGAAAGTCCCTCGGAAGTCATCTGACGTCTGACCTCGGGCGGCCGGAT
>JAATLQ010037742.1:16540-62918 GCA_013421005.1 Heliconius erato x Heliconius himera | reverse complement strand
GTCACGCTGTATCCCGCACACTGCAGGGTAGGCAGAGGGAACCTAGTGTTAAGACACTCTGTTCCGCACTTTCTGCTGAATTATGGAGGCAATGCGTGTTGAGTGGCAGAACTCAACGTCGCGCTTGTCCGCGACACCAGAACGAAGAAATGGAAATATACATTTAAATAAATATTTCATCTCCTTGAGTGAGGATCGAACCCACAACCAGTCGATTTTACAGTCACACTTTGTGCCCGTGCGCCACGACTGGCTTCTAAATAATATTAATTAAATATAATATATGCTTAGATTTAACTATTGCCGTACAGATCACGTAGAGCGATTAAAACACTTTGTCTTACTGATTTATAATTATTTTTGTACTGCTTTCGGTTAAGACGATTAAATAAGGATTTATATGTTAATTAACTTGGATGTAAGAAAAAAAATGTCTTAGCTAGTTGTTTAGTAGTATCTATGCATAATAACATGTGATTTTTTGGAAATATTATGTATTATTATTATGTTAAATAAATATTTATGTTCCTGTTGCTGTTGTTTATATATGAAAGTTGCTATTTTTTTTTCCATAATCCAAAACTCTTGAAATTGATTTTAAGATACATACTTATTTCATTTCAAATATTGGTACATTGAAAGCGCGGCGTTGAGTTCTGCCACTCAACACGGAATGCCTCTAGAATCTGGCAGAAAGCGGGGAACGGAGTGTCTTAACACTAGGTTCCCTCTGCCTACCCTTCTGTGTGCGGGATACAGCGTGAAGCTGATTTATTTTTAATAAGATATTTCATACTATTTAAGAAATAATATTATGATAATACATTCTAGTTTAGGAGATTACGGATTCAGCCAATAATTTATTGCTAGTTCTCTTGCAAAATGGACAAAATGTGTTATATTTCTTGAATTTGGTTATTGAATAGTTGCTGCTTTAGAAATGTACACACACACAGCAGGCAGTGAAAACCTAGTGTTAGTAAGACAGTCCGTTCCGTACTTTCCGTCGAATTTTGGAGGCATTGCGTGCTGAGAATAGAAATAATACGGAACGGAAATATTTGATTTAAATAAATATTTACTTTCTACAAGTGGGGATCGAATCCACAACCAGTCGCTTTTACAGGCACACTTTGTGCCCCTGCGCCACGACTGGCCTCTGGTAATGTATTTAACGAAATGTATATAATTTATGAGCTTTTCTATTACACTCTCTGGTGAACATCATTCATGGGATAGTTTCGTATTTTAGAGTTAATTTAAAGCTACTAGTGCAGGTTCTATTTCCACTCGAATAAATATTTATATTTAGGCAAGTCGTGACGCAGGGGCACAGAGTGTGACTGTGAAATCGACTGGTTGTGGGTCCGATCTCCACTCGAGGAGATAAAATATTTACTATATTTTCATTTCTTCGCTCTCGTGTCGAGGCAACGTGCGGCGTTGAATTCCGCCACTCAACACGCGATGCCTCCATAACTCGGCAGAAAGTGGGAAACGGAGTGTGTCTTAACACTAGGTTCCCTCTGCGTACCATGCTGTGTGCGGGATACAGCGTGTAGCTGATTTGATTTAATTATAGAATACAAATATTTCCACAGTATGTTCGAAGAAAGTGATGCGTGAAGAAGAATAAGATTTTTCAAATGAACGCGTAAAGTTTTTTTTTGCGTCATTCCTTTTATACAATTCAACTTGAGAGCCATTATGCAGATTCTTTTAAAGTTTTCGCTAGAAAGATGAGTTTTCACTTTTAAATTACGTAAGGGGAAACACTTTTCTAGTTTCAAGCAGTATATATTAAGTTAGTTCATTAAAGCTCGGGGAATTTCAAAAATGTTAGAATAATTTTGAACTTTTTTTTAGAATATATCATTTTTTTGAAGTTTACATAAAAAAAGAGGCCATTCGTAACGCAGAGGCTCTCGCGTGTGACTGTGAACGTGACAGGTTTTGGGTTTGATACCCACTCCTCAAGATGAAATATTTAATATTCTTATTTGTTCGCTCTGATAACGAGGCAAATCGCGGCGTTAAGTTCCGCCACTCAATACACAATGCTATCAGAATTCGGCGGAAAGTTGGGAATGGAAGAGTTTTAATGGTAAAAGATTTTCTTAATACTAGGTTCCCAGATTCCCTTTGTCTATCCTGCTATGTGTGGGATACAGCATGAAATTTAAAAAAAAATTAAATGGCAAATATTTTTAGTTGATAATGATTTTGGCTTTAATTGGAAGTGTATTAATAATTTTCGACGATTTTTAAGTTAATTGATTCGTTTTAACTAACCTAATATCACTAAAGACAAGACAACAATCAAAAATTCACCACAGTTTTGTTTTATCACAATTTTGAAACGAATAAAAAGTCCCGACCTGGGAACAAACTTACGACTACCACGTTTTCAGTCAAATACTATATACAACACCACATAACAATTATAATATGAAAACATATCCAAATACAATTCAAAATCAACTCATTTCATCATAACAAAAGTCAATATAGAAATAAAAGAGTAAATTCATGTTACGTTTCGCATATACCTTCTATTTGTCTTTGTTTCTTAGTATTGTTTTAGCACAGAGCGTACGCGCGGTAATTGAACGTTTCTATAAACCCACACGTGGTGGCTCCATTCTCCATTCTTTTATTGTGTCACCATTTACTCTCTAATGATCGCAATTGTTTCAACTGAATGAGTGAAATTTGAAAAAAAAATAATGATATTTCATACGGACAGACGGTCAGGTCTGCAACAAAGGATTTTTGTATGTACGTATAAACGTATATTGTTATAGCAATCGATTGTTGGTGTGACAATTAAGTAAATTTTGATGGTGGATGTTAAATTTAATATTTTCAAAAAGATGATTTTTAAGTGAAGATATTTTTTCAATTTAAATTTTGTTATATCTATAAATATAGAAGAAACTTTACTATGTCGAGGCCGGTCGTGGCGCAGCGGCACGAGGTGTGACTGCAAAACCGACTGGTTGTGGGTTCGATCCCCACTCGAGAAGATGAAATATTTACTTAAATTTATATTTCCATTTCTTCGCTCTGGTATCGAGATTAAGCGCGGCGTTGAGTTCTGCCACTCAACACGCAATGCCTCCAGAATTCGGCAGAAAGTGGGGAACGGAGTGTCTTAACACTAGGTTCCCTCTGCCTACCCTGCTGTGTGCGAGATACAGCGTGAAGCTAATTTAATTTTTTTAATTTTACTATGTCTAACTAGAATGAGCTTATTTTATATCTATAATCGAAGTGAATCTTTAGTTTAACGCGCTAATCACAAGAACTATTAAAAAAGTTGACTGAAAAAAACTTTTTATTTTTGATAGTCTCAGGTAAATGTATCGAAGAAAGTAATAATCTATATCATATGTAATACACAAATCTTAGTAATTTAATATTAGTTATTTTAAGCTATTTTGAGGCCAGTCGTGGCGCAGCGGCACGAGATGTGACTGTAAAACCGACTGGTTGTGGGTTCGATCCCCACTCGAGGAGATGAAATATTTACTTAAATTTATATTTCCATTTCTTCGCTCTGGTGTCGAGGTTAGGCGCGGAGTTCTGCCACTCAACACGCAATGAATAATGAATTCGGCAGAAAGTGGGGAACAGAGTGTCTTAACACTAGGTTTCCTCTGCCTACCCTGCTGTGTGCGGGATATAGCGTGAAACTGATTTTTTAATTTTAAGCCGTCGTGGCGCAGGGGCACAAGCGTATGAACAGTCACACGGCCACGCTTACAGAAACGCGACGGTAGAGGAAAGAAAATATTTTCCTCGCATAGCTTAGGGAATTCGGCAGAAAATAGAGACAAATGAAGAAACCAATGTGGCTGAATGGGGGACGAAGTATCTTTAACACTAGATTCCCATATTCTCGTTCTCCTCTTGGTGTGTAAAAAGAACTTACAATCATCACATTTACTGTCACATGCTTGTGCTCCTGCGCCACTATGGTCTAAAAATATCTTGTTCATTCAAATTATGTGTATGTTGTTAGTTTTATACAGAAAAGTCACTGTCATACAATCTTCATACACGTGCAAGAATAATTAATTATACAAGAGACATACAAAAAGGCTTTTAATATTATTGCAAGCACAGAACTATATGAGAAAGTTCAGGCAAACATTGTTCTCATACGTTCTGTAATATTTTAAAGTGTTCTCATTTAGGATTAGAAGAATACATTTTGAAGCAATATTTTATACAAAAAATTAAAATGTTGTTTTATAACGATCATTATAATGGTCGTGACTATAAACGCGATAGGTTGTAGGTTCAATTTCAATTCGAGAAAATGAAATATTTAATATTTTCATTTCCTAGCTCAAGTGACGAGGCAAGGCAGCGTTGAGTTTCGCCACTTAACACTCAATATCTTGAGAATTCAGAGTTAAATGTGGAAAGGAAATGTCTATTAAGACACTAGTATTAAGACACTCCGTTCCTATTAAGGAATGGAGTGTCTTAATACTAGGTTCCATCTGCCTACCTTGCTATGTACCGGGATAAAGCGTGAACATAAAAAAAATATAATAATTACATGCTGGAATCGAACCCGGTAGACATAGGGGCGGGTCCAAGTTCCACTACGTTTAAATTTGTAAATATTATCTAAAACAATTTTCTCTCCATAATGCTGAATGAAACATAAAAAATATTAAAATCTATCAATATAATTTGCAATAAAACGTATAATACCTAGAATTCATTTGACGTCGGATGATTAACGGAGATAAGATGAGGATTCATCTGCTATAACGCTGTCGAGATATTTGATCTCCTTTTAGATTGAAGGATTATTATTCATCAAAAGATTTAAGTACCTGGAACAAAAAAAAATTATGGTCTTTTTACATTGTTTTAACAAGCGACCTGCTCGCGTCTTCGCCCGTTTAAATTACACAATTATTTCTTAATATTTTCATTTTTTCGCTCTGACACCAAGGCAAGAACTCGGCGTTGAGTTTCGCCACCCAACACGCAATGCCTTGATGCAATACGGTGGAAAATGAAGACTGTCTTAACACTAAATTCTCTCTGTCAACCCCGATACAGCGTAAAACTGACAAAAAAAACTTAAGTTTGAGTCAATTCAATTATTTTTTATTGATATAATTGTTTTATTTATTAACTTATTGAAATACAACAAGCACTAAGTGAGTGTTTGTTGTATTTCAATAAGTTAATACACGCCAAAATACAGTAACAAAAACTATATTTTGATAGATAAACTGGTTCTGAGTATAGCGTGCACAGACTCACAGATAAACAGACAAACTGACAAATCAATAAACAGAAAAAAATTATAAATGCTACAGTTTTGAGTTCTATCACATATATTTTAAATGTACAGAAAGCATTCAATTACTTTTTTTTATATTTATAGATATTTTATTCTTACTTTGTATATTTTGAAATCACATCTGGAATATCGATTATAACAGATTTGGCATAAAATGAAGATAAAATGAATTCCTCCGAGGGGGAATCGAACTCACGACTTGACATGCTGCTATAATGGCATCATGTTAGGTGCTTGTACAATATGTTTTTAGTTTTATTTCCATCACATTGTATCCCGCACAGAGCAGGGTAGGCAGAAGGAACCTGGGAACCTAATGTTAAGGCACACCCTTCTCATTAAAACACTTCCATTCCTCACTTTTGTGTTGAATTTTGAAGACATTGTCTGTTAGAAGTCAATGCTGCCACACTTTACCTCGTTTTCTAAACGACGAAATGAAAATATTAAATATTTAATTGCCTCAAGTGCGAATAGACCACACGACCTTCACGTTTAAAATCGCACTCTAGTGCCACTACGCCACGACTGCCTCACAATAATTTTATAATATCATATCACACAATATATATAATTGAACAAAATATTTATACGGAATTCAAACTTATTACCAAGCAACCACAAATGGCTACCAAAACTATATTCACTAATATTCTCTAACGATACAGGCTATTCTCGACAACAGTAGTATTGTACACATAAATTGCTTGCAGTAAGACTGTGGGACATCAATGGGTCGTTACGTTCAGTTACATTTGTATACAAATTGTATAGTAAATATTTATATATGTAATAATAGTATATGTACGTTTTGGCATAGCATTTAACTGTAAAGTCGGTTAAGAGTTTGATTCCCATGATTGGGGTGAAATATTTTCTCGCTCTGGTAAAAAGACAACGCGAGGTGTTGAGATCCACTTCTCAACATGCAAAGTCTCGATTAGGCAGTACGTGTCTGAATTTTAACACCAGGTTTCCGCTAACTACTATGCCATAAGATAAAGGTATACTATTTTATACGTTTTCATCAGCTTCACGCTGTACTCCGCACACTGCAGGGTAGCCTACCCTGCAGTGTGCGGGAGTGTTAACACTAGGTTCCCTCTGCCTCAGAGGGAACCTAGTGTTAACACTCCATTCTCCACTTTCTGCCGAATTCTGGAGGCATTGCGTGTTGAGTGGCAGAACTCAACGCCGCGCTTGTCCTCGACACCAGAGCGAAGAAATGGAAATATAAATTTAAGTAAATATTTCATCTCCTCGAGTGGGGATCGAACCCACAACCAGTCGGTTTTACAGTCACACTTTGTGCCACTGCGCCACGACTGGCCTCAACTCTGTCTTAACATTAGGTTCCTTCTGCCTATCCTGCTGTACGCAGGATACAGCGTGAAGTTGGTTTTTAAAAATTAAATAAATTATAACGTAAAATTTTATACCCTCCTCTTTCAATACAATAAAATAAAGGGAGAACCACTAAGTACACTTTTATAATTTAGTAGGATTATTAAGGTGGTACAATAAAACTAAAAGTAAAACACTAATACTTTTAAGTATTCCAAGCGTCAATTATTATCCCCCTACATTGAAGGAGGAAAAAAACTTGAAGCTCTATCAATATTTCTAAAAGGAAAGTATTATGTTCCTGAAGACAACATGTATTTTATTACCAGCGACATTCAAAGGATTCTAATTCGTTTCTTTAATAAACGATGGACAAAGCGTCTCGGAAAAACTCACCATCGGCGTCTTCTGGAAAACGCGGAAGACCCTGTGTCTCTTCTGAGAACTCATGAGAATCAACGAATAGGCGAAAAAATACCGCGCTATTTAGTGAATATGGCTTTGAACACATCTGCAATGCCAACGTTCAGGGCTTACATTCCATAGGAGGAGAATTAGAAGCAAAACTCGTGGAAAAAGGCTTGCTGACCGAGATATTTGAATCTCATAGAAAATAATGCCAGAATAAAATGCTATCGGACCAAGAGCCATTGAATACTTTCATTGATTTGCATGTATTTAAGGAATTTAACAAACGAACGAGACTGTGTTATACTGCCACCATTTTATAAAATACAAGAAATGAGATAGTCATATTATCCACCATCTAGAGCAATAGAAATCACTAATACACATGCAAAAATAATAAATGGATTACACTGCAGTTGATTTTGGCCATATATTTGGTGTATAAGAACGGATTGTGTCATTTAATTTTATAAAGTAAATGGGGATCAGATGGTTTATCTGGTTGAATTCAGTATAAACAAAAACTTCCAGAACAGTCTGAACTTGTTTCTGATGCAGATTTGTTTATGATTTCTTTAATGTCTATCACATTAATAAATGGGCTGACTGGTGACATCGTTTGACAAAATCCAGTGCCTCCGTTAGTGCGTTTTTATCGGCCCATATCAATAGAAGAAACTTCTGAAAAGACTAAAGCTGTTGTGGATGAAATAAAAAACCAAAGCACCCAACTGCTCTTGATCAACTACAATTTCATACTCTTCTCTACAGATCACATCCGAACATATCCAGTCATAGAAAAACATATAGCAAAAGTGGGAAGGCAGTTGATGAAGATGCCCTAGATCTTTTAAAAGTGAATAAACTTATTATGGATCCCGAAGTTCACCAAGTACAATTAAATATAATATACTCATTATGTAATATACATTCATTTCTAATGTTACTACTACTTCTAAATCAGTTTTGGTAAACTTTATATTTTATTAAATAAGTGTGTGTAATCATAACTATTAATTTCTTACTCAAATAGATAACAGCCTAAGAAACGTTGTTTTTTAATAAACTAATTTAATAATACATTTTTATTACTACTATAACTAGTGTGGACTAAGAAAATTAAATAAACTTTTTTCATCATGTTTTTTAATTTATATATATATACTCCAATCTATATATATAAAAGGACTTGTGCTGACTGACTGAGGTAAGACGCACGCAGAGCCGTAACCGCTGATGGTAGAAACGTGAAATTTAGGCAGATGTTTATTTTCATATTCTGAACATCCACTAAGAAGGAAATTTGGAAAATTTTAACCTTAAAGGGATGAAATAGGGGTTGAAAGTTTGTATGGAAAAAAAATTTGATCTGTACCGATTTTTATAAAATTTGAAATTCAGACTCTTAAAAATATTTCGTTGAACACGTGTTTCATGGTTTTTACGAATTCACCCCCTAAGGGTTCAAATAAGGGGTTGAAAGTTTATATGGAAAAATCTTGAAATTGCCACCGATTTTTATAAAAAAAATAATTCAGACTGTTAAAAATATTTTATTGAACACGTGTTTCGTGGCTTTTTTAGAATTCACTCCTAAAAAGCGGGCGAAGCCGCGCGTGCCCTCTAGTAAAAGTATAATATCTGAACTTTACCTAAAGCGCTATTTTATACTTTATGCTTGTGCAAAAATTCAATTGTTTATCTTAACAAATAAAAAAGTTATTGATTTTTGATCTGATACAGACCTCGATTTCCCATAGTGCTGCGCCATGACTGGCCTGAATATTTTGTATATTATATTTAAAATAACATTCAAGTATAAAAATCTTTACATGTTTTCAATTAAGAATGCGAAACGGGCGAAGCTCTTTGTGTTGTTCGTGATTGATCGTAAATAATGATGTTGCAAATAAAACGTTTGTGTATAAGCGAAATAAGCTTATGTACTTAGTATTGTATGTTTATTGTCGCGAATCTTACTACGTAAAATGGAAAATCTCGTTTTTTCTAAATTCCGATAAAATCAAGATCAGCTTCACGCTGTATCCCGCACACAGCAGGGTAGGCAGAGGGAAGCTAGTGTTAAGACCCTCCGTTCGCCACTTTCTGCCGAGTTCTGGGGGCATTGCGTGTTGAGTGGCAGAACTCAACGCCGCGCTTAGCCTCGACACCAGAGCGAAGAAATGGAAATATAAATTTAAGTAAATATTTCATCTCCTCGAGTGGGGATCGAACTCACAATCAGTTGATTTTACAGTCACACTTCGTGCCGCTGCGCCACGACTACCCACGATCTATGATTTATAAAATCAAGAATTCCTCTTATTCGTACTTCCCTATGCTCCGTAACCTCATAAAACTTACACAAAAACTCAAATAGTTTAAAAACAACATTTAAGAAAACCTTATTTCACTTAGTAAGACATAAATACCTGCCACATTGTAATGCCAACAAACTTTTTCTCTTAGTTTTATTGTGCCACCTTAATAAACCTACTCAATTATAAAAGAATACTTAGTGGTTCTTCATTTATTTTAATTGTCTTGAAAGAGGAGGGTAAAAAACTCTAGGTTAAAATTTATTTAATTTTTAAAATCTGCTATTATTTGAGGCCGGTCGTGGCGCAGCGGCACGAGGTGTGACTGCAAAACCGACTGGTTGTGGGTTCGATTCCCACTCGAGGAGATGAAATATTTACTTAAATTTATATTTCCATTTCTTCGCTCTGGTGTCGAGGTTAAGCGCGGCGTTGAATTCTGCCACTCAACACGCAATGCCTCCAGAATCCAGCAGAAAGTGGGGAACGGAGTGTCTTAACACTAGGTTCCCTCTGCCTACCCTGCTGTGTGCGGGATACAGCGTGAAGCTAATTTTTTTTTTTTTTTTAAATCTGCTTCACTCTGTATTCCGCACATATTTGCGTGTTGGGTGGTGGAACTCAACGCCGCGCTTTGCATCGACACCAGATCGAAGAAATGAAAATATCAATGTAAATAAATATTTCATTTTCTCGAATGGGGATCGAACCAAAAACAATTTTTACAATGTTTTATTTGACTTTCCGTGTTGGTATTTATGTTAGTGTATGTGAAATCTTGCAAGCTTAATTTGACCATTTCAGTGGGTCCAGTGGCTCAATCGGAATTGACTTGTATTACGACTTCAGTTCTGACGACAATGAAATTACATAATGAATAAAAAATCCATAAAAAATGGACACAGACACCGATTACCATTTTTTAAACAAATCACCTAATATGGGTATCAAATGAAAGCGGCTTATTTTTAAAATACATATTGTAACAAAAAAGACTGGACAAGCGCAAGTGGGACGTACAAAAATTGGAGCTCTCCGGTGTTTTCTAAAATTAAGGCTTAGCTTAGTAGGAACCCTTACATCTTTCCTTTCTCTCCTTTTAAGACTATTTTTTTAGGATTTAACCACAAGTGTATAGTTTTCAGTTTTTTTTTCTGAACTAGTACTACCTGTAGGTGCTGGTTGCGAAATTTCATAATTTTAGATTAACCAGATGTACCCTATTAATTTTGATTCTCTTTATAGTGTCCAAATACGAGTTTTTTGCTATTTAAGGCTATTATTTTTTAGGATTTAACCACAAATGTACAGTTTTTAGATTTTTTCTTGAATAAGTATTATATGTAGATACTAGCTGCCAAATTTCATAATACAGAAGTACCCTATTCATTTTGATTTGTAAGATTTGAGTTTTTTGGTATGTAAGGCTATTATTTTTTAGGATTTAACCACAAATGTATAGTTTTCAGGTTTATTCCTGAACTAGAGTACTACCTGTAGACGCTAGCTGCTAAATTTCATAATTCTAGGGCAACCGGAAGTACCCTATGAATTTTGATTCCCTTGATAGTGTCGGAATACGCGTTTTTTAAATATAGAAATATGTTTTTTATCAGGAAATCATGGGGCCGTAAATTTGGGTATATGGTTTGATTTTCAATTCGATATTTCCAAGCATTTCTGAGATAATGGGTCTTGACAGACAGACAGACAAACAGACAACGGAGTGAACTTATAAGGGTTCCTTTTTTCCATAAAAAGCACGGAACCCTACAAACATCTATAAAGCTTATTTTAAAAAAATTTTTTTTTATCTTATATTTTATTTCTGTTACAGTGAAAATATGCGGATTGATATGACATTTGCTAGAGGATATATTTATATTTAGCGGCTTTGCTTGCGTTGTCAAATAAAAATAATGAAGATTTTTTTTATTTTTTTTTCTTAGTAAATTATACCTAAAATACGTAGCGTACAATGGTTATGAAATCTAATAAGTCTTCTTCAAGAAATGGATTATTCAAAATAAAATATTTTTTAATTTCAATTCATAGTTTCTGAGATTAGCGCGTGCAACCAAAAAATTATTCAGCGACGTAAATATTAGTTTTATACTAATAAATTTTTAAGAAAACAATTTTAAATATATATTTTTTATAACGTTCATTGTTATCTTTAAAAAGTTATATCATCTTTGTTTTTTAAAATGTCAAAAGTCTCAAAATATAACAAACACGGAAATTTTAATACAATTTTCTTTTAAAGTTTAGCTCGAATAGTAATCAATTAGCAAAAAATCTACTCTAATTTCAACTAATATCATTTCCAAGGATAACTTCACAAATAATGAATGTAGGTACTTTCTCACTGTAACGTTTACTTAGTATTAATCCACGTAAGCGTATAAGATTCGTATCGGTGAGTTTGGCTGTGTACTCTAAATCTTAAGCGATCGGTCTGCGTTTGCTACGGTCGGGTAATCTGTAATACCTAGAGTTCTAAGTCATGGATTTAATTTAAGTGAGCTATGCCTTGGTATTTCTATGTGGATAGGAGTATTGTTTTTATCAATCCGTTTTCTTTATCTTTATCAATCTTTTTGAGTGATCAATATGGATGATGTTAAAGTATAATGCTGCAATACTTTACTTTATATTGCATTTTCTTAAAATTTGATAAATATGTTGGTCTTTCGTGTGATTATTTAGGCTAATTGTATTGTGCTGTATTGTAATTAATAAATAAGTTGGATCCAAGGCAGGTATAATTTTTTTAGTTGCATTGTAGTTATATACTGAGAAAACGACAGGAAATATATTATTTTTCTTATATAGGATTTAGAGCTTCATTCTTTTACGCATTAAATTCAGTTTAGCAATTTTTTGACCAATAATGCATTGTTTTATACATCAAATTTGCCACCTTGAACTTTAAAGTAATTTTACT
The DNA here is from genome assembly GCA_013421005.1 of Heliconius erato x Heliconius himera. Classification (NCBI taxonomy): domain Eukaryota; kingdom Metazoa; phylum Arthropoda; class Insecta; order Lepidoptera; family Nymphalidae; genus Heliconius; species Heliconius erato x Heliconius himera. Next base: position 50,569 of record JAATLQ010037742.1, on the reverse strand, counting down.
TAATTATTATGTGAAAAAAATGTTCACTTCTTTGAAACATTTCCTGGAACGTTTTCTAGTAAATTGATAAAATTGAACTTGAAATTTGGAAAACAATCATACTTAATTGTTTGAAATTATTTTTTTAACTTCAAACTTTAACTTCTGTCGTATAGAATATTTATATAATAATAAAAGAAACACAAATAATAATCAGTTTATTGTAAGAACTTTTCAAAAGAGAGAGCTTAAATTTCTATATTGCAGATACCAAGCTTTAGAAATGAAATCTTCGTCTCTTTAGTAATAAAGCTTATTTAAGTTATACCTAATTATTTAAATTTGTAATTCAAATACAAAATTATTTATCAGTTTTGTTTCTTGGTTCTACTAAACATTGTGATACTTGGTTTATTATTTTATAACTCCTTCGAAGTACGTCTTTGTGTAGAATATATAATAGATTTTGTCTTTAATTTTGTAAGATTCTTTTTCAGTGGGCTTTTTAATTTCACTATTATATAAAAAGGAGACTTAAACTATAGTGCTCAGATCCACAATTGTTAGTTGTACACCTTTCGGTCTATTTTTTAAACACTGCATGTTGAGTTGTGGTACCCAACGTCACGCATTAAAATATTTTTTATTTAAATAATCAATTAACATTAGAGATTAGAACCCTAATCCTTAATAACTGCATATAAGGTATAACGTTGTCCTACAATGTCATAGACTTAAATAAAATAAACAAATTTCTTTTTTCGTAGTATCGCCGCCTAGCCGCTTCTAGATTGTCAATTGAGCTGAATAATTGTATTGCAAAATTGAAAAAAAAAAACCGATAATTTTTTAGACCATATCTCAACTCTTTATATCCCACAAGTTTACATCTCCTTTACACAAAACAATCCTTTCTTCACAATCTTTGAAACCAGAAATGGTAAAACACAAATCATTTTCAAAAACAGATGAAAACAACCATTTTGATTGAATATTGCGAACCTTTGTAAATAATTGTGTATTTAAGCGTCTAATGTTCTGTAACTAAATTATCAAAGAAATTGGTATGAAAACGGAACAGATAAACAAAAAGTCGATTCTGTTGGGAGGATTTCCATTGTAACACTGATAGGCCATTTACAAAACAAAGTGAATCGATGAATGGCTATTAATGCTCATCTGATAATAAAGAAACAAATGTTCTGAGACTGAGATGTACGGTTTAGATTAGATTTTATAATTTAAATATGGCTATTTTATTGTGTGGCGTTAAATTCCACCACTTAACACGCAATGTCTTGAAAATTAAGTTGAAAGTGGGGAATGGAAAGTCTACTACTACTATTTTCTGTCTATCCTGCTAAGTGAGGTTTTCCTTCATAACAGAGGAGAAAGAGGCATGAGGCTATTTTTTATTATTTTTGGATTGAAAGTAGCATATAATAATAATGCCACACTTATCTAATCTGATCGTGACATCGAAAATATTATGAAAACTATTTCAGCAGTTGCGGTGCAGTAGCACGTCTGAGTGTCAAAGCACCGGTTGTGGATTTGATTCTGTTTCCGGTGTTGAGTACTGCCATTTACGTTCACGAAACAAAATGTCTCGTAATTTGGGCGGAAAATGGAGAATGGAGTGTCTTAGTACTAGATTCCTTTGCTTCGCTTCGCTTAGTTGCAATAATTATATTATTTTTTACTTTCCAATTTAGCTTAATAAAAATCTAGTAAAATAAACAACAAAGCATTTTCATTTAAAGCGTTAAATATTAAAATTCATAAAGTGACACTTGACGCGAATACCTGTGGGCATAATATTTTGTCTCATATTTCCTTTCTCAAAGCATAATTGTAACGAATTTTGTCTAAGCAAAATATGTATGTGTAGGTACATCTAAAATAAAAATCGTCGCTTTATAATTTGTTTGAAATAGTTATATTTGAATAAATTATTATTAGCGTTCTTTATACAGTTGTTGTAGAAGAGTGAACAATATTATTAAATAAGAATGAAATGGGAATATAAATTTAAGTAAATATTTCATCTGCTCGAGTGGGGATCGAACCCACATCCAGTTGATTTTACAGTCACACTTTGTGCCGCTGCGTCACGACTGGCCTCAATAATAAATTATTATATGTTTAATATAACAGGTTGGCAACTACCTACCTAACCTTGCACCATCTGATTACTTTTTGTTTCGATCTTTTGGTAAAGATCTAACTCCTTGAATGGTAAACACTTCAATAATGATAATGATATCAAATCGTACCTGAATCAGTTTTTTGCTAATAAAAACCAGAAGTTTTATGAACGCGGGATTATGATGCTGCCTGAAAGATGCCAAAAGTTATTTAGTAAGTAATGAAGTTATTTAGTTCCATTAAAAATTGTATTTGATTTTCTAAAAAAAATCCGCAATTACTTAGTTCACAACCCAATAATACATTTAAACTGCTCTAGACTAGTGATAAAACGGTGAATCTGATTTGCTTATATACCCCAAATAGTTATGGATTTGAATCATATATTGGGAAAGATTTTTTTAGCTTCACGGTTCAGTGTTAAAATACTCCACCTCCTCGTGAATTCTAGATACCACGTATTCAGCGCTCAATGCTGTACGATAGCCTCAAGAAGTATGGGAAATCAGGAAGAAATATTTACAAGGTTTAAAATAGTTTATTATTACATTCATATCATAACATTATTTTTTTTTATAGTAGATGTAGGAAGAGATCTACATAATATTTCTTCTAATAGAATCAAACCTTTTTATAAAAGAAAATGGTCTGATGACGAGACAAAGCGTGGCGTTGAGTTCTGCCTTTTAACATACAATGCCCCCAGATATTGGTGGTAAGTGGGGAAAGTGTTTTAGTGAGAACAGTGTCTTAAACATAGATTCCCAGCTTCACTATGCATATCCTGTTATGTGCGGGATACAGCGTGAAGCTATTTGTTATCTTTTATAATTATAGAAATTAAATATATTACAGAAATATATCATTTTAAGAAGTATTTAAAAAAATCACTCCCTGTAACCTTATATAAACTGCTTCGCTTTGTTTAATTTATTGTGTTATAAGAAAAAGATAATGGTTGTAATGTACTGCGGTATATCCCTCGGGAGCAACTGAGCGTAACAAGATAAAAATGAAATTGAATTTATAATTATATTGAAAGATCTTCTTAATATTGATTATATGTAATAAATGTTTGAAAGGGCAAATTATATTTTTATATTTTGAAATGTAAATGCTTAAATTAATGTGTTATATTAAAAAAATAAAAATTATCTTGTCTAACAATATTTTTGTTTCTTAAAACACACAAATGAACACACACTAAACTAAAATTATCCGATATTAAAAATTTATTCGTATATCTCAACACAAGCATAATAATTACTTTTAGGGATTGTCTCACAAAACATATATTGCTATAATCTGGCAAATAACTGGCGTAGGATACGATGGATTTGTCGCACGTTTTATAGACGCGGTTTAAAAACAAATTGAGAGAGAATTTGCTTTTAGCGCAAATTAATGAGTGCAGGTGGCCTAAGATGAATACCACCTAACGATGGATATAATTTATGTGGTCTACGAAAGACAGTTTACTATCTGATACTTAGATATTTGGTAGGCCAAATACCTAGGGCCTCCGGGATTATTTTGCTCAACTGGCGGACATACGGCATGTTTGTTCTGTGAACGGGAAAGTAGACATAATTATTTTAATGTGGAACTATATGCGCCATTTCGGGAGTCATTTACCAATTTTGGTCTATGGAGCTTTATGGTTGGTCAGTTATATTTCCTCAAACGCGGCCAGACGTGAAGACAGCCGTATTGTCCCCGAATAGGCTTAAGTTCGTACCTGGGGTCTTTAAAATGTCGTGTGTATATAGATTATATAGAAGCGGGGATAGGATGGAGCCTTGAGGCACTCCAGCTGTAATCCGTGGACTGGAGGATAAGGTGCCTTTGACCTTGAAGTAAAAATAGGTTTGATAGGTGGTCTTGTATGGTGTGCACGGGCCTAGTACCTACACCTGCTTTTAGTAGTTGGAGATCAAGCCATTGTATTAGACTTGAGGGCATAATTGTGGCTGAAATTCCGCGAGGTTGAGAAATTATTGGGAAGGAATGATATCTTTGGCCACTATTGAATCTTGAAGATGTGCGAGAAGGAGGAGGAGGATTATACTAATAGTACGCTAGCTGGAATAAAGATATCCAAGGCTTGTTAGATTTGTGAATTCCTATTATAATTGCAAGACGTTATCATGTGAAAATATAATATGTAGGTATGTGTACTTTAAAATTAATATATTTAAATGGTTTTCTAATTTTTACATATAACTTAGGATAAAACATTTATTAACGCTAAAGATAAACATTAAACTTAATGTATAGGAAAGTTAACGTCAATCGTTCACAATCATGCAAAGTTAGTCGTGTCAGAGCTTAGTTAGAATTAGCTTACGATCTTGTATAGAATAATATATCGAAGTTAGTAGAATTTCAATAACACTCATTAGTAAGTATAGAAAACTTTTGTTACTTTTTATTTATAAGAAATTTTATTGGGATTAATAATTGTAATTGTGATATATCGCAATGATGGCGGTACATGTTTGATTGGAAATGCGATAGTTGTAGGTTTGATTCCCATTCACGATAATAAATTGTTTTCATTCACAACGTTGAGTTCGACCATTCAACACGCAATATCTCGAAAGTTGGACGGAAAGTTAGAAACAGAGTGACTTGACACTACATTCACTCTACCTGCCCTGCTGTTTGTTAGATAAAACGTCAATCTAAAAACCATTAAAACTTAAAATAAACAGTAAAAAATTTTCAAAAGTTTCATACATATATCGTTTTACTCGGGAGCTATTTTAACACAGCACTAACTAATAAGTAGAGATAGTAAGTACAGCTTACGTAATTCATAGTTAGCCACTTTAAATTTGTAGAACAAACACTGTGCTCCCAACACATTGTCTCGGCTAAGCTTTGCTTCAATTCAAGCAAAACAACATTTCCAAACTTTTCACAGCTGGACACCTCGGTTTTCGTAATTTACTGTAGAAAGTCAACAATTTTTGTACGCCATTTGTTATTTTGAAGCGAAATATTCATATATACATTCGTATATTATAAATATGGAAGTAACTTTGAACTTACGCTTAAAATTTATTTATTTTTTTCATGAAAGTATATTTGTACAAAGTGAATGGAGAAAAATAATTGACTTATCAATTTTTTTGTTGTATGACATTTTTATGTTTTGATTTTATAGTAGATTGAGATTTATAGTAGACGAGGCAAGTCGTGGCGCAGCGGAAACAAAGTCTTACCGTAAAACCGACTGGTTGTGGGTTCGATCCTCACTCGAGGAAATGAAATATTTACTTAAATTTATTTTTCCATTTCTTCGCTCTGGTGTCGAGGCAAATCGCGGCGTTGAGTTCTGCCATTCAACACACAATGCCTTCAGAATCCGGCTGAAAGTGGAGAGCGGAGTTTCTTAACACTAGTTTCCCTCTGCCTACCCTGCTGTGTGCTGGATACAGCGTGAAGCTGATTTGATTTGATAGTACTTAGATACTATTGAGACATTGTGCACTGATTGGCGAAATTCAACACCGCGCTATTTGTAATACGTTAATTCATAAAGCCATTTGGAGGAATGAAAAATTTAATATTTTCATTTTGTTGCTCTGGTAACAATTATAGAGCATAGCGCGGCGCGAGTTCCGCACTTTATTAGAGGAATATCTTGACACTAGGTTCCCATGTTCCCTATGCCTCCTCTGCTATGTGCGAGATACGCGTGCGAGATACAACAAACTAAAAATAAATATTAATTATTATATCAATTATTTACCATTTTACATATATAGTAGTTATATTCACAACAAAGACTCATACTTATTTCACAGAACTAACTCTAACGATATAGTAGTTACAAAATACCTAGCATATAAAATTAGTGTTTCCACCGTCTTTTTATTTCACTTGACCTATTTCTCTAATGGATGTGAAGTTTTGAACAGAGCTTCCTAGAAAACCTTTGCTTATTGAAAATGTTCAGTGAATTTAGCGTTAAATTACAGTATTAGTAAATAAATTATTTTTAATTTGATTTACTAGAATCTCAATATCTTAACAATATTTTTTTAGTCTGATATGTGTTATTTATTGATATATTATAATAAAGTAACGATCTAGAAAAATTTAATTAAAATAAATAATCTGAAAGTACAAGGTATCGCAACTAAAAAGATTACATAGACATTTGCTGTGTGCGGGTTACAGCGTGATTATTTTTGCACAAAAGAAAATAAATATCCTATAAGTCGCGGAATTTAGTTAAAAGTATCTATCAATGTATTAATTAATTCTTTTTACAGAAAAATCTATATTGCTACAATTAATTTGTAGTAAAAGTCTGTAGTAGGTACACTAAACATAATTTTGGTTGTTGAATAAATACTAACTTTTCAATTTAATATATTTCTTTAATTTTATTTATTTGTCTGTCTGGTTTTATTTATATGTACATCTTCAGAAATACTCAACGAATTCGAATAAAACTTGATTGCTTGATGATTGAACTATTATATTCCTTCTCCTACTCCTGGTATTAATCCCGAATTTCAGCAGGATCTGCTTTTTTACTCCACTTTGCAGAGTTTTAACAAATTAGCAAAAAGAAGAATAAGTCTAGTCTGAACTGTTATATAATCATATTAAATCAACTAAAGTATAAAAAATAATTTTGAGCAAGCTATTAGGCGTCATTGACATTCGCATTTAAAATATAGATCTAGATAAACTGGTGACCGATCCATAGTAGATCAGCTAACATACAAGAAATAAAGAATTTTAATATTTTAGCGACAGTTTTTTAGCCTTATATGGATTTTGTTTTAACACAATAATAAAAATATGACAATCTGGAAAAACTGGTGAAATATAATAATAAACCGGCTTACTTGTAAAAAATAACAATTTAGTTAAAATTGTTCAGTGTGATTGGTTAACAAATAAAAATAATCGGAAATTACCACCAGATATTGACGGAAATTGGGGAACAAAAGTGTCTTAATGAGAAAGTTTTGTTTTAAAACTAGTTTCCAGATTCCCTCTACCTACCCTGCTATATGAGCGGGATAATGCGTGAAGTTGAAAAAGAAATCATACATTCGCTAAAAGCTAATCAAAAGTTGATTAGCCTTGACGGTTTTAAAGTAAATAAATATATTAATATAAACACAAAATCAATACTAATATTAAAATATTATGTCCACTAATAATAGTCATCTCAAATTAATATCCATTGTTTAACTGACCAACTAACTTCGAGTCTCAACAACTTGTTTCATTTAACCAGACGTTCTTGGAGCAAGTTTGTAGGGACAAACACTAACAGTAATATATCATGTTGACTTACGTTTAGTATTTGTGACAAATTTGTTGATATCGGTTGTTAGATGTTACGAAACTTGATATGATATCATAAATGATATGATAGTTATCATCAGCTATATTGCTATATTGCCACGCTGTACCTCCCATATAACAGGATTAGCGCTAAGATACTTCTGTACTAATTTTCTTTCAAATTTTAAAAAAATTGCAGGTTGGCGGAAGTTAACGCCACGCTTTGTCCTATTATTTATTATCTGAAGAAATGAAAATATTTTGTTTCCACGAACAGGAATCGTATCACAACGGTCGAGTTTACAATCAGACATACAACGATGGCCTCTATATTTTATGTTATAGAATATATTCAAGTAAATATTTAATTAATACAGCTACCCGTATATCGCATATAGTAAGATACGCAAAGAGAATCTAATGTCAAGACACTCCGCTATCCTCTAAATCTCGCGTTGATTAGCGTAACTTAACGCCGCACTTTTACACGTACTACTAGTTAATATTATATTTCTTCTCCTAAATAAAAAAAAACAGTTTGAATGTTTAAACATGAATACACTCAATTGAATACTTCATACAGTATTACGAATAAGGACAGAAATATTCCACATTCAGTATTTCAAAGGCTAGGCTTAGCATTTAAACGCTCAAGGGGATGAAATCTCTTTCATATACTCAATGTATGTATAATCATACTTTTATTTAACTATACACGAGTACTTTTAATATAGTTACAAATTTTAAACTTCACTAGAATATTTTTTTAAAAATTATTCGTATTTTTTTCCGGATTATCAAATTATTTTAAAACTGTGTGTCAATTGGGATATATATAAGTTTTATTTTCATTTAAATATTTTTCAATGTATTTTTATTTAGATTACTATTGTTAAAAAATACTATAATGCACAGCGTTGAGATCCGCAGCTAGGAAAATCGATTAAAAAGTGGGAAACGCATTGTTTTAAGAGTAGGTTCCCATTACCTTCTCTGTTATCGGAAAAAACGTTAAGCTTCTTTTTCAATACTAAATGTTTAGTAATTACTGTGATTGCTGTAATTACCTAATTACTGTCTTCCAATTGTCGACTATCCTATTATTAGGTCCTGTTTAAATAATTAATCTTGTTAACAATTACAATTCTAGCGAGATTTTTCTCTGTTGAATAAAAGAATTTAATTGTTAAAGAATGGCAGGTACTAGCGAGGATGTCACGGTGAGAATGAAGAAGAACGTGCTCAGCTGGTTTGGGCACGTCAAACGAATGAGTGATGAAAGAATGGCAAAAAATATTTATGATGGACAAGGGAGTGGTAAGAGAGATAGAGGGAGACCTCAGTTGACCTTCGAAAACACAATATCAAAGATACTGGAGAAAGGTTACGTAAAAAGCATGAGGACTCCCCGGAGGGCATGTATGAAGAGGTTGATGACAGTGGACGAGGCATAAGGGGTATGTAGAGACCGTAGCGTTTGGCGCTACGTTCTCTCTGACTACCCGGCTAGGGATAAAGCGTGAAGCTAAGTTAAGTTAATTGTTACAGGATTTTTACCCTATATCGATTTTTATTTAAACTTGTCTCATAATATATTTTTTTAGATTCACACTATCCACATATACTAAGGTAGGCAGAGGAACTCCAAAGTTAAGTCACTCTGTTCCGCATTTTTCATCTAATGCCCCCATAATTTGGCAGAAAGTGGGCAACGGAATGTCTTAACATTATGTGCCCAGGTTGTCTATCTACCACGCTATGTACAAAAAAAAACATTGAGAACACTGTCCTGAATAAAACAAATAATATGAAGTTAACACACAGCCAACAGACTTTAGTTTCTATATTTTTAGTAGCTATATTCTAGAGTCCAAATAGACCCTACTAAATTTTGTGCGGATTATTCTAGTTAAACAGTTAAGATATTATCTTTTCTCCCTTTGATTTTAGATATATCTCGGATATTAATGGTAAGGCATCAAGAAGCTCACGTCTTGTTTTATTCTACTTGGTCAATGCCTTTTAAAATATAATTTCAGTCTTTTATTTAATATATAAGTAAGTGAATTGTTAAAGCAATTATGTCCAATACAAAAGTCTTAAGTTTAAATAAAATTACTTCTTCATCCATTAGAGTTAATAGATAGTTAATTTATAACACAATTATCCTTTTAAGTTTTCTCATTGTCATTGAACAACATCGGCATCAGGTAAGCTATTTTTTTGTTGACATAATAAATCTAAACACATTTAAAGAAGAAAAAAAGAATTACAAGAATTATTTATAAACAGAACTGTGTAAGATTCTTTCATTTACATATTATATTTAGATATAAACAAAAAAACATTTAGAAATGCAAATTTATACACATCGATACATACAAACATTCACACATACATATACACACAAACACATAATTTGTCGTAGTTAGTATTATTTATTTTTTAAAGTTGGTAGTATTATTGCACGAAGCACAAAATATATATATCATAGCATATTATCGTATCGTATTAGCAGTGGGTCGTCAACTTAATATCTTGCCTTGTCATTGAATAATCGACCATATGTATTAATACATAAAGTACTATTTACTATTGAACATATCAGATCGTAACTCACTAAGCATGACTTCAGAGCCTCTAATGTGTAATACTAGTTGAATTATTGAGATTCTAAGGCGCTATAATGGGTGTCTAGCTCAAGTATGCTTTATTTGATGAAATTTTAAATGTAACTATTTTTAACAAAAGCGATGTGGGTCTTAGGGTTCCATAGCTCAAAATGAAAAAGCGAAACCTCTATAGAATCATTTTGTTGTCCGTCTGTCCATTTATCCCCAGATTGCGTGAATGTATCGAGTTGAAATTATATGAAATATATAGGTGCAGTTATAGTTATACTAAAATTATATTTTGATTGCGTTTACTTAGACTCAAAATAGTATTTAAAAGCATATTTTTTGCTGCATTTTGTATAAAATTCGCTGTAATCAAAACCTATACGGTACTTCCCGTGGACTTACAATTATGAAATTTGGCAGGAAGTGAAAACTTTTAGTACATATAAAGGAAAGAAGCCTGAAAATAAAAAATTTATAGGTACTTGATAGAAAAAAATATTCATACAAAATGAATGTATATGCCCGCAAATTTAAGTTTTTCAACTTTCATAAGTTGTATTTTCAATTGACCTACAATCCTGAAATTGGAATCCTCAGTGGGCGAGACCAACTTGTGACAGTGGCAGTGATTATACGAATCAGATCACATTCTATCCCTATAAAGCAAGGAAGGTAGATAAAACCCCTCAAGTATCTTTTCCACATAACCCTTGGTGCTGTATAAGCAACAAAAACCAAAAACTTTAGTTGGGGGTGTAATAGACCTCTGTTAGGCGGTTGCATGATTTCAATATTTTTATTTTTATTTAGTTAAATATAACTGTTGAATATGAAAACACCAAACGATGTTTGGAAGAAGATATGTTAGATGACGAAAATGAACCCAACGATGAATGTACTGATGTTGATTCCGATGTAGGAGTCATGACAGATCATGTAAAACTAGAAGACGAAGAAGAAAAGAAAAGAAGAAAATGCTCTTCCCGGAATTGCTTCACCTTCAATTTTATTTTATGAACAAGATTTTTTTTATTCTAAGACTACTTTCAATTCCTTTCAATTTTGTTTAAGTTTTATTTTGTTTAAGAACTGCCGGTTATCAATAATTTTTGATAGACGTATTGTAATAAATGCGTCTTTGGTGTGATTATTAGATTGGATCTCAATTACCAAATATGTAAATTTATTGGTACTAAGGAAGAAGTGTACGTTATTTGATTGATTTTTAAAAATATATGTTTCAGAATAATATTCTTTTACCAATTTAACAAAGAAATAGAATAGAAATACAAACCTCTGCACACTTTAAATTCTTTCAAAGATTTTTAATTCAAATGTTATCATCATTAAACAAATATTTAATTATATTTATTTTATCCTGGGGTCACTAAGACCTTTGCTAGGTGGATCATAACAGTAACAAGTGGTTAAGGGTTAATATTAAGCCACTCTATTTTCCGTGTTAACAATAGTTCGTAAAATTACGCTCAACTCATAAAAAAAAGTTGAAAGAGGTGGAACTAAACATTGTGTTTTGACTTGCTAGAGCAGGAAATAAAAAAAAACTATTCATTACCCTGAGTGAATATCGAACCCACAACCGGCACGTTTCCCATTAGACGTTGCTACTATGTCTTTAAATATTTACAATTAGATGAAAATTACTTATACCACCAACCTCTTCGCTCTGGTGTCGAGGCAAAGCGCGGCGTTGAGTTCCGCCACTCAATACGCAATGCCTCTAAAATTAGGCGGAAAGTGGGGAGCGGGGTGTCTTAACAATAGGTGCCTCTGCTTACCCTGCTCTGTGCGGGATACAGCGTGAAGCTGATTTTATCTAGATCAAATAACTCTAAATAATTAATGTTAATGTGAATTTTCAAATTAAATTCTTCAAATTAAACAAAATACTTCTTATCTAAAATCTAATTTAAATTTGACATAAGTTATGCAAAAGATATTTACTTTATTAATGAATTCCCTTAGATCTTGGTTTATATTATTATAAATACTGTGTAATTATATTAACTTCGATGTTAGCGTCATCTGAAGCTTTCCAAATTGTTTGAACAATAAAAGCTTAATAATTTAAATTTCAATATTATAGTATAATATCTGTTTTTTATATTTGTGGTATACCGAAAATCGTAGTAGTATTCTAAGTATATCAGTATAATATTTGTATTATAATAATTATATTAATATTATGACTTTTTTGCCATTGAAATCGCTTCAAACCTCCTTTTCATCTTTTGAGGTACGGAACCCTCGTAACTCATATAATAAAAACGGATACCTCATATGGTCACTTTGTTGTCTATCTGTCAAAGCTTCTAAGTCAACGATACGAGTATTTAGGCATCGTTGTAGCTGCATTTTGTATATAACCAAAACCTATACTTACTACTTACCGTGTGTTTACCGTGTTCCCGTGGATCTACTATTATGAAATTTGGTAAGAAGTGAGAACTTGCTGTACAAATAAAGTAAAACTTAGAAATAGTGAAATTTGTAGGTATTTCAAAGAAAAAAATATATATTTATCATATTTATAATTGTAGTTCGTTTCAAAAAAAAGAGTAGTAACATACGTTCGCAAATTTAAGTTAGTCAACTTGAAATTGTACTTTCCCTGACATACAATTCAGAAACTGACACGGAACCTTCAGTATGCGAGTTTCACTCTCATTTAATCAGTTATTTTCTATTACCTCCAGAACCTATTATAGTAAATTTGTAACAGCTCTATTATTACGTAAAATTAAATATTTGTTATTAAGAATACGCCAAATTAAACTAACGGAGGAGATTCACGCTTTTCCTGCCTCATAGGACAGACAGAGGGCTATTGTTAAGACACTACGTTCTCTACTTCCCACTATATTTTAGAGATATTTATTGCATGTTAACTCAACGCCACGCTGTATTATCCTTCTATCGAGGACTGTCCCATTGCGTACATGGGCACTGTCACGTTTAGTTATGTAAGAAAAGCTAATGTCTAAATTTCATTATTTTTTAAATTATTTATTATTCATACAATGGTAATGAAGTCAATTTCTATTTATAAAATTTTGAAACTAACATATTTATTTGCTCATGTCTCATTATTGCCACAGTGAAGTGATGAAATGAAAAAAAAAAAAATTAAAACGTAACATTTATTACATTTTCTTTCACTTTTATTTTGAATTTTATAAGAATACTCTGTTTTTCCTTACATAAACTACATACTATACATACATACATTAAACGCTAAGTTTTTATTACATAATAGAGCAAACGCAAACGGGCACTAACGTTTTGCGCCATTTAACCCAACTTCGAAGGAATTTGGGCGCAATATCACATATTATGTTATGATTATGTCGTAAGTTTATTTGTTTGTCATATCGTATCATCTTGAAATGTTCATTTTTTTTCTCTATTTTTTATTATGTATTTTTTTTTATAATGTAGGTATTAAGTTAATCTTCTCTCTAATAATTTATTATCAATAGGCGCCTTATTTGCGAAATCTACGGTTTGAAATTAAATAACCACTTGAGGGAATGAATTAATATAAAGTATATATATTGTGACGGTTGTGGGTTAAAATCCTACTTGAAAGATCTAGATTTTTTTAATTTAATTATCTTAGATACTAATCTAAGATAATTAAATTATCTATCAGTGTGGCCATACCGATAATTGTTATAAATATAATAATTTATATTAGAAAAAATACCAAAAAAATAATTTTTTAACGACACTGCATTATCAATTTGGCATTTTCTGCTTTACTCTAATATAAAATACACGCGCACCTCTATCGTCTATTACTGGAAACGGCACTAAAATTTGATGCGTACCGTTCCATTTTTATATTTTTTTCAGAAAATATATAAAAAATGTTTTTTTTATGTTACGTAAGTATAAACGAAATCAGGTATGTGTAATCAGAACCTACATTCTAACAAAGCAAATTGACCTGGAATCCTAAGCCCTACTTCAATAGTAGGTAGTTCCAAGAAAAGACTTCTAGTATCTTATTAGGATTGTTCTAGGTAAAAACAAAAATTTACGTAAGCAGTACGAAGTTTTCACTTAAACGTGAAAAATACAGCGAAAATTCCATTTTCTTTTTATTTTAATTTCTAAGGGCAATGCAAAAATGTGAAAAGTAGAATACTGTATTCGTTATTTTGTAAAGAAGCTGTAAATGAAAATATGTTTCTTTTTGTGGGTCAAAAAAAGATTTGATTTTTAGTATATTAATTTTTCTTCCAATTTAAATTCATCGCATGGTATATGGTGGATATTATTTTTTAGGTTCACGCCGTTTTCACATAGCAGGATTCGCAGAGCAAAACTGGGAACCTAGGGATTAGACACTCCGTTTCCATTTAGACACTTCCGATCTCCACTTCCAATTTGCCATTACATGTTGAGTAACAGAACTTAACACCGCGCTCCGGCAAAAATAGAATAAGACAAAGCGTGGAAGAAATATGAATGCCGTACACAAATTTCAGTTATTTCTACAAATTAAAATTACTCCTAAAAAATGATATTAAAAAATTCGTATGATGCATAAGCCTCTACCTAATGTATCATTCACACAGAGCACTATCTTATGAAGTGGTTTCATTTGAACATTAGATCTGACGCACTGCGGTAGTCGTATACGTGTTTTGCACTTTTGCTAACACGTTCCCGCTAGTTACCCCTTTGTGGCACGAAAAATGGATGAAATTTGTAAACTTTTTTAATTCTCCTGCCATTTACTTTGATGAATTTATGAATTTACAAATTAAATTAACAATAAAATATTTCACGATAGTTCTTTACACTCTCCCTCCCAAAAATAAATAGTAATATCTATATATAATAAAGATCTTTTACATAAAATTGAACTTCCGTGCAAATTTTTGTTATTTTTTATTCCATGTATTTTTTTAGCTTTAAAAAAAAATTGTATCAATTTTTGTCAAGAAATGTCTAATTTTATTAAGCCTATTATATTATTAAGGTGTATTCCGCATTTAACAAGATGATGTCTGTTGTGTTTTCTTGGATTGCTACGCTTCATAAACCAAAGCCATACAATGAAAATAATTGAAAATAAACATCTAGAGTGGGATTTGAGCCCACTGCTGTCACTGCGCCATCTTCCATAGACAGTAGAAATTAAAATAATTTTGTTAATACCACAACCTTTGATTTTAAATTCTTATTATTCGAGTATACGAAGGAGCAGCAGCTCCTGCTTGCTTGAATCACCGAACCTCAGCTAGCAAAGATCAAAAAATAAAATTAAAATAAATAATAAATCTCCACCGTAACGATGTACGAGCGCGAATTTACTATAAAAATAAATAAACCCGACAATGCTATATAATTTACCTCAAAAAAGTCACCTGCTACGACTAAAAGTACATTTTTATAAAATAAGAAAAGAATATATAAATAACAAATAATACATTTCCGCAATCATTTCTAACTTAGTGCTTATCTTGAAACCTAGATTCGTTCATGCTAAGACTGTGTAATATAGAACAAAATATGAGTGTACTATCAGTACGATTTGTAAGGCCCGCTGTCTCCTTAGTATCTAATAAATTATACTCTATTGTATATACATATCGTCCTTACCACCCGCATAAGTTTCTAAGGGTTGTACTGTAGTTATAAATTTAAATAGGGGTGTTGAAACTTCATACTTGGACTTAAATATAAAGTAAAAGTGGCTGCAAAAATGCGGCTCTCGATAAGGTATCGCTAGGAAATGGCACCCATATTAAATGTAAGCGTTAGAAAGTTTGACGTCGAAAGTTTTTTTTATTGGCTTGATATCGAAACATCTGTCAAGATTCTAAATTTATTTCTTCTACTTGGTGCTCTTATACACTTCTGCTTCAATTTTTTTTATAGAAAAAACAAGGCAAACGAGCGCTCGGGTCACCTGATGGTAAGTGATCTCCGCCGCCCACAACCCCGTGGCAGAGAAGTTACAGGTGCGTTGCCGGCATTTAAGGCGGAGATAGACGCGTTTTTTGAAGGTACCCATGTCATATCGACCTGGACACCCTGCCGCGGGCGCCATTCCACTGTTTCGTGGTGCGTAGAAGGAAATTCCTACGAAACCGCACAGTACTGGAGTGCCACGTATCCAGGTGGTGTAGATGATATTTAAGCTTGTGACGTACTTTGCGGTTAGAACATTCGGCGGCAGATAACAGATCAAACAGTTCTTCAGAACACTTCCCATGATTAGTGCGGTAGAAAATGCACAGCGAGGAGATGTCTCTACGCAAAGCCAAAGTGTCAAGCCATTGGATCCCCAATAATTCGAACGGCTCTACATTGTATACGATCAAATGGTTCAAGCTGATACTGTGGTGCATCAGTCCAGAGATGGGAACAGTACTCCATATGAGGCCGAACCTGAGCTCTATATAGGGCCAATTGGTATTTGGCGTGAAGTACCGTCTCGGTCTGCTGATGACTCCCAGTTTCTTCGAGGTCAACTTGGCTTTTCTTTCCAGATGATCACTATACTAGCAGTTACTCAAAACATTAAGGCCCTATATACTGATACTGGGCAAGTGCCCGAGAATTTATGCAAGTGCATAAATTCTCGGGAATGAAGGCGACAACAACCTGGTACTGTTCCGGATATGAAGTCATCAGAAGTCGGAAATTTAAGTCCTCCCTTACGAACACAGCGACCCCGGCATGAGGCTGTATCGCTCAGTCTGGCAACCTGAGTCTCCGTCAGGAATAACAAGGCCGGCCGTACTGGCTCAAGATGGTGATGGTTGGCATTTAGGTTGGAGTGTAGACCCCTGATATTGCAAAAGTCCACTTTAAGTGTGGTAGGGGTTGCCGTGGAGCGTACGCCTCATTTGCCCTGTCCATAGCGCGGAACTGTGCTCTCTCCAGAATTCAACGTGCGGCCTGATTTTATAGACTCAGGGAGAGATTCTCCAACATCGGAGGTACTGACACCCTCCTGGGTTAGTTTCTCTTTGAGTGCCGCTATCATATTACAGGGAGGGGTGGGGGTTGAGTGCCGAAGTCCGCCATTACCTAGAACGAAATGCAGTGGCAAAAAAACACTACTTCACGCCGGTTTTAAATGCCGGGTGTGGTAATAATCCGGTCGAGTCTGCCCATGTGTGTTGCCATTGCTGGCGACGTGACTCTACCACGCGTACTTTAGTCGCCTCTTACGACACCAATAGTACCAGGGTGATTCTATTCTAGACCAGGATCACATGGCTAGTAATGATATTTCATATAATGGTTCTTACACATTAATTTTTAATGACATAATTACGTATTTTTATATATAAGCTTCACGCTGTATCCCGAGCACAGCAGGGTAGGCAGAGGGAACCTTAAGACACTCCGTTCCCAACTTTCTGCCGAATTCTGGAGGCATTGCGTGTTGAGTGGCAGAATTCAACGCCGCGCTTAACCTCGACACCAGAGCGAAGAAAATGGAAATATCAATTTAAATAAACATTTAATCTCCTCGAGCGGGGATCGAACGCACAACAAGTCGGTTTTACAGTCACACTTGGTGCCGCTGCGCCACGACTGACCTCTACGTGACTGACCTCTACCTCTACTCTCTATTTTTATAATTTTATTAAACACAATATATTCTCAATATACTATATATTCTCAATATACTATATATTCTCATCATAAAAAATGATAAGTAGTGTAATTTAAACTGACGCTACAGGCGTGTGACTGTAAACGCGACAGGTTGTTGGATCGATTCCCACTCCAGGAAATGAAATATTGAATATTTTCATTTCTTTGCTCTGGTGTCGTGGCAAAGCCCGGCATTGAGTTCCACTCATTTAGCAAGCCTCTAAAATTCGGAAGAAAATGCAGAACGAAGTGTCTTAACACTAGGTTCCCTCTGTCTGCTCTATTACATGCAGCGTGAGGCTGATAAAAAAAACTACAATTTTACATACATCTTTGTACTGAGAATCAAACTCATACCTATTTATTATATCACAACAGCTCAACATCTATGCGAGACACTGATACAACAATACTTGGACCGACGTGAGTGCCTTTCAGGGATCGCAAATTCAATTGTATCCAGTAACGAATACCTGCGGAAAAATAAACAAAAATGAAATAAACAGGATTCATGCTACATTTCTTTCTAAAGAAAATACCTACAAGCAAATATTTACTGGGAACTGATATTTTCGAATGTCATTTAGAATATAGGGATTGTTCTAATCCTGGGTTCCCTTTCTCTACCCTTCTGTGCACGGTATTCAGCGTGAAGCTGGAAAAAATCCAAAATGTATAAATAAATTGTAATACTGATGTGAATTAAATTTGAATGCAATAAATTCTTGCTCTTAGTCTGATATATGTATGTAACGGCTAAGGTTTGATAAAATATTTGTACTGCGGTACACAGCGTAAAAAAAGTTATACCTACTGAAATAATTTTTCATTTTAAAAATATAAATATTTTATCAAACCTTAGCCGTTACATACATATATCAGAATAAGAGCAAGAATTTATTGCATTCAAATTTAATTCAGATCAGTATTACTATGTGCGCATAGCAGAGTAGTCAGAGAGAACTTAATATCCCGGTAGTAAGATACTTTGTTCCCGTAAAGACACTACCGATCCCTTTTATTCGTAGAATTATGGAGGCATTGCGTAATGCGTGTTGAGTGGTGGGACTCACGCTTTGCATTTTTACCAGAGCGAGGAAATGAAAATATTAAATGTATAATTTCCTCGAGTCAGAGTCGAACCCATAATTTGTGATACATTAGCACGCATGTATATATCTGCGACATAAATACCCTTGAAACATAATAAACGATTTAAATAGCATATTTTACGTTTGCCCTCCGGAAATACGTAGAAGACAAGAAATAGGTATACTTTTGATGACTTTTACTATTCCGTAATTATATTTCATTTAAACCAAAAAGCATACATGTTTGAAATATCAGATCATCATACTCAAATATTATCCAACTCCAAATATTACAAATAGGAATTTCAAAATGATAACCTTCTTTTTTATTATCTAAAGTATAAACTTAGAGAACCGATCTCTCGATTACGATAGAGTCTTAGATCTCGTTTAAAATTTCTATATATGAATCTAGGTCTCTTGAATGCTAGCCAAACGCTAAACTTAGCTACATGACTTGATCAGTATTTACTTACTTACTTAACTTCACGCTTTATCCCTAGCGTGGTAGTCAGTGAGAACGGAGCGTCAAACGCTACGGTCTCTACATACCTCTTTCGCCTCGTCTACTGCCATCAACCTCTTCATACATGACTCCGGTGGGTCCTCATGTTTTTTACGTAACCTTCCTCTAGTATCTTCGATATTGTGTTTTCGAAGGTCAACCGAGGTCTCTCCCTATTTCTCTTACCATTCACTTTTCCATTATAAATCTTTTTTGCTATTTTTTCATCACTCATTCGTTCGACGTGCCCAAACCAGCTCAGCACATTCTTCATTCTCACCGTGACATCCTCGCTAGTACTTTCCATTCTGTGTATCTCTTCATCGCGGATTCGATCAGCTAAGCTGACTCCGCATATCCTACGAAGAGATCGCATCTCCACAGCATTCATCTTTCTTTCATTCTTCTTCTGTAGTACCCACGTTTCACTGCTGTATAGCAGCGTCGGTATCAACACTGTATTGTGTATGGCCAACCGCGCAGCTGTGCTGACGTTTCGCCGTCTCATCGATGCAGCTAAGGCTCCGTTAACCCTGTTACCGGCAGCAATACGCCTTTCCACATCCACCTCCTATCTTCCATCTCTACTGAACACTTCCCACATATACTACTTTAGTATTTATAAGGTTCATATCCTGCTTTTTATTTTTTTTAGTTTAAATTTGAGTATAATGCGTATGTAATAAATTATGCTAATATTAAAGCTTAATGAGAGAAAATTTAAGAGGCCGCCGTGGCGCATTAGGGCCAAAAATGTGTCGGTAAGAGTGTGACGGTTGTTGGTTCGATCTGCACTCGAGAAAATGAATTATTATTTATTAATGGTTTCATTCTCTGACATTGAGTTCCGCCACTCAACACGCAATGCTTCGTAAAATTCAGCGGTAAGAGGGAAACGGAGTGTCTTAACACTAGGTTTCCTCTGCCTGCCCTGCTATGTGTGGCATACAGCGTGAAGTTATTTTTTTTTAAGTTTAAAAATATCTAGTTATAATTCATAGAAGTAAGCTTAATAAACTCTAAAAGTAGCAATTATATTTAATGATGAAGAAAGGCCTGTGTAGGGCAGCATATGAGTACATAATGGGCCATTACACAGAATCCCTCCTATAGTGGATGGCATAGAGGTTGTTTGTAACAAATTAGAAATAATAGGAAAAATTGCCATAAAGATCTTCTTTATGAGATTATTTCGTACAAGATTAGTTTTATTATCCACGTACTAAAATAGATATAAAAGGGATCTATCAATTCTATACTTTATGTTTCAATTCGGGATTTTTATAATTCGTTTGGTTTTTCCTTATAGGTTATATGAAAGTTTCGATTCCTATGTTGATATCAAGACTATATAAACGCTGCCTTTCTTTTGTAAACACTGCGTTTTTACATATAAATGCAGACTTTTTGTTTATGAACGCTGTTTGAAAGTAAAGCGATGGCAATAGGTTCCACCAGGTACCATCAACCGGATTAATAAATTATCCTCATTTCTCCACTCCATCAAGATTAAGCACGGCGCTGAATTACGCTACTAAGCACATTATGTGGGATGACGGAGTGTCTTGACAACATTTGTTTTATACATGATAATATTTCTTGATATATGCGTATAGAATTTAAATTGAGGCCAGTCGTGGTGGTTGTGGGTTCGATCTTCACTCGAGGAGATGAAATATATACTTAAATTTATATTTCCATTTCTCCGCTCTGGTGTCGAAGTAAAGCGGGACGTTGAGTTCTGCCACTTAACACGCAATGCCTCCAGAATTCGGCAGAAAGTGGGGAACGGAGTGCCTTACACTAGGTTCCCTCCGCCTACCCTGCTATGTGCGGGATACATCGTGAAGCTGATTTATTTATTTTTATTTATTTTAAATTGATCCTATTACCTTCAACACAAATGACGATACTTCAGATTTACTGTTACCAACATATTTAATTCACTTCCTCTCCTTTCACGGCATCTCATATTAGAAATTTATTAGCCTCTCTACACTTCATTAATAAACGGAGCGTATTAATTTGACAAGGCGTTTGAGCGATAAATGGTTGGAACAATATACTGTTATTGTAGAGACAAATTTAAATTCTTAAGCAAAATCTATATTGAATTTGATTTATTAATGAGTCAAAGTAAAGGTAGTTAGTTGTATGACTGTAATCGTGACAGTTGTGGGTTCGAATCCCAGTCGGGTTGATGATTTTTTTTTATTTTCTCGCTTTGGTAACAAGACTAAGCGCGGCGTTCAGTGTCAGTACTAAATATACAATTGTTCGAAATGTAGCCGATGCATGGGGAACGGAGTGACTTATCACAATGTCTCTGACATTGCTATAGATCCAATGATACAGCCTGAAACTCAAATTTTAGTAACTTTGAATATTTCTTCAAATAAAATATAAATCCACTATCGTTACATATCTCTGTATTAACACTTTTCATACATACGTGTCATGAAACATATATTTTAATATAAGGTAAGATAGAACAGATACATCTTAGAGTCTTATTTACTTATATCCATATTGTCAAGACATATTATTAAATTTAGAAGCATTACTTACATACAAAAGTCTGTCTACTCTCTATAGAAAATACGACAACAAATATTTTGTTTCCTTTTTATAATATTTTGTTGCTAGACCGGTATATATTGAGTTGAAATACTTTATTATCTTTACATTATACTAGAGGCCGTTGTGGCGCAATGGCACAAGCGTGTGGCTGTAAACGCGACGGTTGTGGGTTCTGTTCCCACTCAAAGAAACGAATTATTTTATATTATTCTTATTTCTTTGCTCTGGTAACACGGCAAAGTGCGGCGTTGATTTCCGCTACTCAATACGCAATGCCTCGGAAATTCGGCAGTGGGGAGCAGATTATCTTTATATTAGTTCCCCCTGCATACCCTGCTTTATACGGGATACAGCGTGAAACCGATAGATAAAAATTGTAATACCCATGCTAGTTTCATGTCGTTCCTACCTATAGTGTAGAGGAAACCTAGTGCTAAGACACGCCGTTCCCGTCACCATCCATTTTTTTGGTAAAATTCGCAATATTTTTTTACCATAGATAGGAAATGAAAATAAATTATTCCTCCAAGTAGTAACCGAACCTACAATCACCACATTTGCAGCCAGACGCTGCGCCGCTGCTACCCCACTGACTCTTATATTGAAAGTTAAAAACCTTTTATTTCACAATTGTATTAACATTGTAAGGATTGAATTGATTTCTAATTGAATACAACAAAGTAGTATTTAAATTTTAAGAGAGTTTAATGTTGTTCATTCACTTTGACTCAAGAATTGTTTTTTCTCAGCATTGGAGGCTTTGTTTTAAGAAACGATTTCTCGCTTCTATAAAGATATACAAAGTATTGTAGTAGATAAACAAAAATTTTTTTCTAAAGAAAATTAATCTTTTTATTTACTTGAATATGTATTGTTGTGTTTTTGAGAATTTCCAAACATATTGTTATATTATTGCAAAATTATGAAGATTAAATATTATCTGTAGACAGAGAAAATCAAATGTAAAGACAGTCTTTTACAGTTTCCACCCATTTTTCAAGCAGCGTTGCGTGGTGAAAGGCGGATCTCAACTCCGCGTTTAATCCTGTTCCGAAGGCGAGAAAATGATACATTTCCCCATCAATGTAAGTAAGCAGTAATCTCTTAAAAAGAAAATATCATACTGGTGATATATTGAATACAATATCACCTTACTGAAGTTAATGAGATTTTGATAGCTGGACTTAATATAATTGGAAAAATTATCTATCCGTATGTATCAGTAGATGACTCATTTTTAATGTCAATCATCATTTTTGTAAATTATTAATTACGTAAAAAAGTGAATTAGACACTAGAACACTAATTTTGTGCAATAATTACTAAATTAGAGGTCAGTCGTGGCGCAGGGGCACAAGCGTAAGACTGTAAACGCTAGAAGTTGTGGGTTCGATCCCCACTCGAGAAAATAAAATATTGAATATTTTTTTATTCAATATTTCATTTCCAGCGAGGTCAGCTTCGCGGCGCAGCGGCACGAAGTGTGACTGTAAAACCGACTGGTTGTGGGTTCGACCTCCACTCGAGAAGATGAAATATTTACTTAAATTAATATTTCCATTTTCTTCGTTCTGGTGGCGAGGTTAATCGCGGCGTTGAGTTTTGCCTCTGCCTACCCTGCTGTGCGCGGGATACAGCGTAAAGCTGATTATTAATATTTCATTTCCTCGCTCTGTTAACAACTAAAGAGGTAAAGCGCGGCGTTGAGTTCCTCCACTCAACACGCAATGCTCCCATACAATTCGGCGGAAAGTGAGGAACGGAAGTGTCGTAATGGGAACAGAGTATCATAACACTAAGTTTCCAGGTTCCTTCTCTGCCTACCCTGCTAAGTGTCTGAACAGCGTGAACCTATTAAAAAAGAAACAACGAATCTGCAAGTTAAATATTATGTCAATGTATGTGGAAAGGAATAGAAAATTTGCATTTTTAATATTATTACAGGAGACGCAATCAAATAGTTACAAAATTCTATTGCTGCGCCTGCAGTATGTTAAAAATGCAGATACGCCATTCTTGCACCAAATAAGCAGAAGGTATACTACCTACAATAGCACAACTAATAGACTGAAAATGTTATTTTTTATATAATTTTATCTAAATTCAAATTGACGCCGGTCGTGGCGCAGATCCACAAAGTGTGACTGTATAATCGACTGGTTGTGGGTTCGATCCCCACTCGAGGAAATGAAATATTTATTTACATTTATATTTTCATTTCTTTGCTCTGGTGTCGAGGCAAAGCACGGCGTTCAGTTCCGCCACTCAGCACACAATGCCTCCATAATTCGGCGGAAAGTGGGGAACGGAGTGTCTTAACACTAGGTTCCCTGTGTTTACCATGCTGTGTGCGGGATACAGCGTGAAGCTGATTTATTTAAATTCTAATTTCCCTAGCAAGAATCTTTTATAATTAATTCTTAAAAGAAATCTTAAAGGACTTCATATTTTCTCTTTTGCAATAGTAATTTTATTCAAACAACCTGTATATTATATATCTTGTGCAGTCTCCTGTCCATTTTTTATTTGGTTTCTATTTTTATATTCTAGTTCAAAGATATCATATTGCTAATGGTTAGTGTTACTGAATAACGTGACTATTATAATATTTTTATAAAATTTAAAGGCTATCATGACGTAGTGGGACAATACCTGGCTGTATACGCGATGATTGTGGGTTCAATCTCCACTCGAGGTAATAAATTACTTTCATTTCCCTGCACTGACAAGATCGCGGTATTGAGTTTAGCCACTCGTATAATATATTTTTGTTTAGCCACTCGTATAATATCTTGAATACAAAAGGAAAGAAGAGAATCGAGTCTAGAGGACTCATTTCCATTGGGGTTTATATGTGCTGTAATAGCACGCATTCGTGGTGCGGGAGATTTCGGTTCAACCGGAACCGGACCGCTTGCTATTATCGTTTTCATTAGTAGGACCACATGGGCTGTACTCCATTGAATTTAATTACAACGTGCGGGGCATATCCCCATGCCATATGTACATAGCCTACTTCCAAACATACTTCCATCAGTCGATAGCCCGTTTTCGGGGACTCCCCGAATGCTGTATGAACACTGAGTTAACGACCAATGAAAATTACATCTCACAAGAAATATCCTTGAGTGTTATATATTTACATAAACCTACATGCATATCATAAAGATTTTTTTTTATCAAATTTTATTACTGGAAACTGTTTTTTTTTTTAGGTTATATTTCCAAAAAAAAGTCAAAGAGCGGCGTTGAATTCCACCACTCACCACGCAATATCTCGTAAATTAAGCGGTCCACAGAGAACGAAAGTGTATGAACACTACGTTCTCTGTGTCTACTCCCCGGGGACCATCGTCAAGTAATAGAGCAAATTGCTTATTAAATTCTCGTAATAGGATCACGGCATCTCGTAATAGGAAAAAGTAAAAAAAGAAGTGCATTATTTGAAAATGTTCTTCGGTCCTTCTCTTTACTTATTATACAAAAATATAGAAAGAAAAGCAAAATTAAGAAATAAGTTTATTAAACATAATAAAACTATTTATGGATAACACAAAAATATTATAATTTATACCAATTATAACTTCGCCTATACGTTTCCACTTTTATTATAGTAATAACTCCACTTCCAAGGATATGAGTAAACGTAAAATTTATGCGAGGCATAACGTGTGGCTATCAAATTATTATGGAACTAGGTGACCATTCCACTGTTTGATTTTCACTTTTATGTGAGCACGTGTGTTTTTATATCATAACTTAAAAATATATAATTTTGCACCTTATCTCCATAGCGATAAAGACAAAAATTGATAAACCAAAAAAGAGTTTTAGGAGACTTGTTTCATACTAAACCTCCAAGAAATAATATTTCAAAGGATTCAAATGATAAATGTATGAAAATTACACTTTTATTTGTATACATGTACTTATGTATGTAATTTTAAAAGTAGTTGTAAATTCTTGACAAGTTTTACGACGAATGAAGTGAATGAAATATAACCTACATTTACGTGAGCTTCAGATATGTATAATGTTAGCTCCTTAGGGCATACTTGGCTGTAGCGACTACGCTTAATTTTGTAATATAATATAGTCGAAATGGCGTGGCGTGTTGTTATTCCCGACTGCTAAGGAAGGGTTATGTTTTTCACGCGTATCTTGTATGTATGTATGTAATATTCTTTATTACCTCATATCTCCAGAACCGCTGAACGAATTTACATATTTGAGGTATCGTTAGATTTGTATTAGCAGCCCAAGAGTTCTTAGATAGGTGACGTTAAAAAAAATAATCGCCAAAATAATACGCCATTGGACTTGTGAAAAAAAAATCGTTTCTAATACTACAATATGGGTATCAAGTTCAAGAGCTCAATACGAAGATTCCAAAAAGGTATATCATGATTATCATTACCATAATAAATTCTAACAAAAAAATGAGCACTAAAAAAATATTTGTAAAAACAAAAACCCCGACTGTATAAAACTAAAAAGAAAATAAACAAGCCCAATAATTTATTAGGATTAACAGTCGGGACCTATAAGTAATGCTTCAATCAATAAAATCTTTACTAGGAACCCCGCATAACTTAAAGAGGTCCCGACTGTTAATAATAATAAACTGTTGGAGTTGTTTATTTTCTTTTTAGTTTTATGCAGTCGGGGTTTTTGTTTTTACAATTTTTTTTTATTTGACTCCAATGTGGTTGTTAGTTCGATTTCCAATCGGGGGAATAAATTAATAATTTTAATATTTTCATTTCTTAATCTACATTTACGTGAGCTTTAGATATGTAAAATGTTAGTTCCTCAGGTTAAACTTAGTCGTAGCGACTACGTTTAATATTATAATATAATATAGTTTAAATGATGCAGTTGTTATTTGACTCAAATGTGGTTGTTAGTTCGATTTCCACTCGGAGAAATGAATTATTAATTTCATTATTTTCATTTCTTAGCCTACATTTACGTGACCTTTAAATATGTATATTGGCAGCTCCTTAGGGCATACTTGGCCGTAGCGACTATATTTAATATTGTAATATAATGTAAACGAAATGGTGCAGTTGATATTTGGGTGAAACGTGGTTGTGACTTTGATTACCACCTGGGGAAATGTATTATTTTCATTTCCTCGCTCTGGTAATAAAATAAAGTCCGTTGTTGAGTAGTGGACCACTCAATATTTTTCTTTTTTCTAGCTTTGCATTGTATTACACAAATAACATGGTAGGCAGAGGGAACCTAATGTTAAGACACTCCGTTTCCAGTTCCTTCTTCCTAGATCACAAACACTTCCGTTTCCCACTTTCCGCTCAATTTTGCAGGCGTGTTGAGGTGGCGGAACTCAAGGCACTGCTCACTCGCTCGCTGCTGCACTCGCTTGTTCACCAGAGCCATAAAATGAAACTATAAAATATTTATTTTCCTCGTGCGGGAATCAAAACCACAACCTGTTGATTACAGTTGCACGCTTGTGCCACTGCGCCACGACTGACCTCAATCGATTGCAATGTCAAAAATTAGACACAAAGTAGAGAAATGGAGTGTCTTAACACTAAGTTCCTTCTGTCTTCCCTGCCCAATGTGAAATACAGCGTGAAACTGAATATTGTTTATTTTGAAAATATTTTATACATTTCTGGTCAGTTTGGACAAAGTGTAATGTTATGTTCTGCTAGCTATCATATTAAGCAGAAAGTATTTTATTTCAAAAATATTTTCACAAGTCAGCTTTACACTGTATCCTGCATATTGCAGAGTAGGCAGAGGGAATCTTAAGACACTCGGTTCCGTAGTTTGCGCCGAATTTTCGAGGCATTGCGAGTTCAGTGGCAGAACTCAACGCCGCGGTTTTGCCTTGGTACCAGAGCGAAGAAATGAAAAAAAAAAAGAAATCATTTCCCCGAATAAGAATCGAACCCATAACCGTCGCGTTAAAGTCACCCGGACACCCTGCGGCCGCTGTTCTTATTCTTATTTTCTCAAGTATTTCATTTATCATTATCCACCACATAAACTCAAACGTGTCCCATCTGTACGTTCTTTGTAAATAAACTTAAACTTGTCTTAAGAACTTAAATAACTGAACGGCTGTAATCTATCTTTATACACAAAAATCTTTTAAAACAAATTTCTTGAATACCCTCAAAACCAAACTGATTGCGTATTCAATTTTATTATTCATGAGGAACCAACGTGACTTACTTACTCCAAATATTATGGCAATATCTCTTAAACAAATAGATTGTTTGTTTTTCTTGTCTTTTACTAGAAAAATTGCGTACAAAAATACGTATGTATATGTAAAACTATGAATAAATTTTGTGAGACTAACGACTTCCCATGATTCTACAATCTAGACATAAGTACAACTTTTTAGCTTCACGCTATATCCCGCACACAGCAGGGTAGGCACAGGGAACCTAGTGTTAAGACACTCCGTTCCCCACTTTCTGCCGAATTCTGGAGGCATTGCGTGTTGAGTGGCAGAACTCAACGCCGCGCTTAACCTCGACACCAGAGCGAAGAAATGGAAATATAAATTTAAGTAAATATTTCATCTCCTCGAGTGGGGATCGAACCCACAACCAGTCGGTTTTGCAGTCACACCTCGTGCCGCTGCGCCACGACCGGCCTCAAGTACAACTTTTGCAATATAATATCGTGTCTACATATATTATGAAACTGAAAAGTTTGTTTGGTTAAACGCGCTTATCTCGGGAACCTCTGGCTTGAGTTGAAATAATAATTTTGTGTCAGTTAATCCATTTATCGAGAAAGGCTTTGATAGTTAGTACTTTGGATACTTACGAGTAGGATGTGTCATGTGTAACTGTTAGTTATGTTCACTTAAATAGGGGGGTGAAACCGCATATAAAATCGAAAATTGGGCGAATAATATGGAACGAAGTGTCTAAACACTACGTGGCCTCTGCCTATCCTGCGTTGAGGTTACAAAGCGTTCTGTTTTTTTTTACTTTCACGCTGTAACCCGTATATAGCAGTGTAGGCAGACGGAACCTATTATTAAGACACTCCGTTCTGATTAAGACACTTCCTTACCCTGCTTTCCGCCGTATTCAGGAAGCATTGCGTGTTGAGTGGTGGAAATCAACGCCGCACTTTATCTCGTTACCAGAACGAGGAAATAAAAATATTAAATATTTCAATTCCTCCAGTAGGAATCTTGTCTAGTCACGATTGCAGTTGCACGCTTGTGCCCATATACCACGACGGGCCTCAAAAAAAAAAAAGAATCGTGAAGGATAAAAAGCGTGAAGCTGCTTTTTTATGCCTATCTCGTATACCACGCATATTATATACTGTTACTATAGTGTTTTTGTCACTTTAAATAAAACCATAGGAACAGCTCTATAAAAGCCTAATACAATTAGAACAAAACAGAATTTGCCAAAATTAAAAAAGTGATTTTTAAAAACAAAATAATTTAAAAAAACTCATTATAAAGTAAAACGCCATTTGTTAAGAATGACGCACATAGACACTCGCACACGCCTCATATACGAAATCGAGTCGTAGTAGTCGTCGGCGGTGAAGTTGAACGTTGTTTAGGCTTATTGTAGAAAATAGATAATCGCGTAAAATAGAAGGAGAAATATCTCTTTCTCGTTCTGGTATGTATTTTGAAAATGAAAAGTACCAGACCGGTATCGCTTAGTAGTATTTTTGTAGTAGTAGACGTTATTGGTATCTTTTCGTAACTGCGTAACACGTAATACAATATGGATACAAATTGTGAAATGAAAAAAAATCGTACTTCTAAGCTTTTGACTTATTTAAGATAAGTTTATTTCTTTTTGAGGCCGGTCGTGGCGCAGCGGCACGAGGTGTGACTGCAAAACCGACTGGTTGTGGGTTCGATCCCCACTCGAGGAGATGAAATATTTACTTAAATTTATATTTCCATTTCTTCGCTCTGGTGTCGAGGTTAAACGCGGCGTTGAGTTCTGCCACTCAACACGCAATGCCTCCAGAATTCGGCAGAAAGTGGGGAACGGAGTGTCTTAACACTAGGTTCCCTCTGCCTACCCTGCTGTGTGCGGGATACAGCGTGAAGCTAATTAATTATTTCTTTTTAGGTATGGGTTTGAAATATTTTACCTATATACTGTTTCCGTAAAAGAAGCATAGACGTTTCCACCCTGTATATTTGTAATGAATTTGTCCCCTTATAACTCAGCAAGAATGACTTTAACCAACACCGTTTACTTTAACATAGTTGGAGACTAAATCCCAAAAGGCGCTTACCGCTAGTACTACCGCTAGTAAACTTCAATGTAAATGCAATGAAACTGTAAAGAACATGCAAAACTAATATTTGCATGTCCTTTTTTTTGCATATGTTATATTATTGTTTTTGAATTTCACACGATATATACGCAAAGCAGAGTAGGTAAACGGAACCTGGGAAAGTAGTGTTAAGACACTCTTCATTTTACTCCTTTATTTTACTTATATGTATGTTAAATAGGCCTTGGAATTACATTCGTCGTGTATATAAACGAGACGATTAAATAATCTTAAATACGAATCTGTCTCTCAGATCTTTTTATTCAAAAGAAGATTGGATTAAAACACTCTGTTTCCCATTTACCGCCTAATTTTAAAATATTACGATCCCCCGACTTAGAATCGAATCCACAATAGTCGAGTTTAAAGGCAAAACACTGAGCCGCTGCGGCTTTTTTTAAAACAGATTATACACAAGCTTTACTAATTAAAAATGGCACTATATACGTGGTATAAACAGACAACTGATCAAAGAGATAAATTATTCCTTTAATTAATTATAGTACAACCGTGCATAACCAAAGTAAACGTCTGTTTGATCAAAATATGTAAATATATGCTATATGTTTTTCCTATATCAATATGTAATATATTATATAGTCATCATCATCATATATATACTCATTAGAGGTTTAATATCAAAGCAATAGGAACATTTTCAACTGAATATATTTTTTTATTGGCCAGTCTAGAAGACTGTAAGCGCGAGTGGTAGTGGGTTTGATCTCCACTCGAGGAAATGAAAATATTTAATTAAATTTAGTAAGCCCGGCGTTGAGTTCCGCCAGTCAACAGACAATGATTTCTGTATTTGGTGGAAAATGGGGAATGGAGTGTCTTTACACTAGGGAGATTTTTTGTTTTTAATTTATATATTTTTTTACTTTTGTGAAAATTTGCATTATAGTAGTAGGTATATATAGACCTCAGTACATATTCATTTCACCACTATGTATATTAACCGATTTTTAGTGGCACGGCAGATATTTGAGATCATGTGATATTTTGGAAAAAATCTGATTCTTGAAGAAAATTGGCAAATGCAGCCGGATTGTCGAGTCTGCGCTCGAAATTATTTAATCTCAATATTATCTCAATAGTAGGCCTTTTGTATAATGTAACATTTTTAAAACGATTTATAAATCTTGTAAATAACATAGAGTTTAACATAGTGGGAGTGATCCTTTACCCATTGACAATCGTTGATCCGTCGATTGCCTTACACTTTGTATATGAATGTTTCTTTATTGAAAAATTTTTACTAAAGACTGTAGACACGTGCTCCGTATATTTTTTTGCATGGTTCGTATCTTTTTCCAAAATTATCTATATAATTCTATTTTATTTTAGTCTACTAATTAAGCTAGGATCAAAACTAGACAAAAGTATTTTGAAGTAGAGTAGAGTCCAAGTATTTGGATTGCCTTCTTCTTCATATTTAACTTTGTGTTATTTTAATTCTATATATTTAATACTATATATAATTAAAATAATTTCTGAAATTGTGGTTTTCAACTGCATAGCTAAGTCCCCTCGGATGCTTAAGGAAATAATGGATGGATGTCGTGATTTACATACATATGACATTAGATCCAATGGACTAACCAGCGAGGCTGAGTAAAGGGAAGTAGATTGAGTACGAACGTAGACGCTGCCAACAAAAGCCTAGTGCCATTCCAGGTACATCGATGAAAAATTTCTATAACAACCGGATTACGGTTTAAATTATTGATCAATTTTAAAAATACTTACATACTTTTTAGCCTTACTCCTGCATTTTTTTGGGGTGCAAATTGCAAAACAATCAAAATATTCCTAAAGTTGGAATCGAAGCCGTGGCATTACAGTAAAATGTTTTTTTATTCTTTACGTGATTCAAACTTGTGTATCCTTAAATGTAGCGTATTTTTTTATAAATAAAATAAAAATAAATCAGCTTCACATTGTATCCCGCACACAGCTGGAAAGGCATAAGGAACTTAGTGTTAACACATTCCGTTCCAAATTTTCCGCCAAATTCTGGAGACATCGCGTGTCCAGTAGCGGAGCTCAACGTCGCGCTTTGCCTCAACACCAGAACTAATATAAAATTAAATAGATAATTAATTTTCTGGACTGGGCATTGAACTCACAACCAGTCACGTTTACAGTCAGACACTTGTACCTCTGCGCCACAACTGGCCTCAATATCATTATATATCTACAATACACTAAATAAAATCTCATATTCGATAGTAAAGAGGCAATTCCAAAAGAATTTTAGAAGTACACAATAAAAGTGGGTAATGCTATGTTCCAGTCCATTTGTTTCGTAGTAGTCGTAGCGAGTATCGCCTCGATCAGCGCTTGTAAGTGGCGTGTTTACAGTTTATATAACATGTTATATAAGAAAATTGTGTTTCTATTATAAATCATTCGTTTACTATCGTTTTAATCTCATAAGTATGCTTTTATTAGTCGGATACGATGTTTTATGTGGATTTTGTTTTTTTTTGTAGTAGAATATTAATTAAAATAGTTTTCATAATATAATTATTCTGATTAAAAAATATATTTGTTATTTTATTCTGATAATATAAGCCAAATAGATGTGTCTTTCTGTGTATCTTTCAGTTACTCAATTTCTGCTGAATTTGAAATTTAAAAGCATATTAGGTGATAGATTTCATTTTTTCATATTATTAGAGTGGAAAAATGAGGTATGGCAGTACCGCCATTTAATACCGAGCTAGGAAACGGATTGTCATAACAAAAAGTTCCCTTTGCCTACTCTGCTATGCAGAAAAAAGCGTGAAGCCACTCTAAAAGAAAAATCTTGATTTTATAACATGTATATACATAGAAGCCGGTCGTGGCGCAGCGGCACGAGGTGTGACTGCAAAACCGACTGGTTGTAGGTTCGATTCCCACTCGAGGAGATGAAATATTTACTTAAATTTATATTTCCATTTCTTCGCTCTGGTGTCGAGGTTAAGCGCGGCGTGGAGTTCTGCCACTCAACACGCAATGCCTCCAGAATTCGGCAGAAAGTGCGAAACGGAGTGTCTTAACACTAGGTTCCCTCTGCCTACCCTGCTGTGTGCGGGATATAGCGCGAAGCTAATTTTTAATTTTATATACATAAATCTCTCTAGAAGTAAGTTATTCACTTTGAAAAAAATATATTAACAACATTATTGAAATTGTTATAACTACAGTATACTCGTATACAGGTAATGTTAAGTTCCGGTCCATTTGTTTCATAGCGAGGATCGCCTCTATCAGCACTTTTAAACGGCGGGTGTATAGTTTATGTACCATAATATTATATAAATATAAATTATATTTATATTATAAATCATTCGCTTACTAATATTTTGTTGAGTTCCGCCACTCAATACGTAATGCCTCCAGAATTTGACGGAAAGTGGAGAACGGAGTGTCTAGGTTCCATCTGCCCACCTTGCTGTGTGTGGTTTTGATCTGATTAATATGTCTGAATATTTAGTTACTGTGTTTCATATATTTTTTTGACTTCAAGTCTCATCTTAATATATCTTTGAGAAAACCTACTTTATTTTAAAAAAAAAATTAAATTAAATTAGCCACACGCTGTATCCCGCACACAGCAGGGTAGGCAGAGGGAACCTAGTGTTAAGACACTCCGTTCCCCACTTTCTGCCGAATTCTGGAGGCATTGCGTGTTGAGGGGCAGAACTCAACGCCGCGCTTAACCTCGACACCAGAGCGAAGAAATGGAAATATAAATTTAAGTAAATATTTCATCTCCTCGAGTGGGAATCGAACCCAGAACCAGTCGGTTTTGCAGTCACACCTCGTGCCGCTG
>JAATLQ010037742.1:0-16440 GCA_013421005.1 Heliconius erato x Heliconius himera | reverse complement strand
TTTTTATTTTACATTTTAAATAAAATGATATCACAGTAAAATATCAGTAATACATGACTTTGTTATACAGCCCGAGACACTATGGCTTCGTAGATTATCCTTAACCCTATACTTTATCCTAATCAGAGAAATGGACGAGTTACAAAATACTAGTCCCAACTACATAATAATGGAGTCTTTAGATTTTTCTTAAATACATAACAATATTCATATAATAAAACAATGCACAAAATCAACGCTGAGGGAAGATATACTCTCCTATGTTTAGGAGAGTACATCTTACATAATAACGTTACTTAAATCAGCTTTACGCAGTATCCCGCACATAGCAGGGTAGGCAAAGGGAACCTAGCGTTAAGACATTTCGTTCTTCGCTTTCTGCCGAATTCTGGAGGCATTGAGTGTTGAGTGGCAGAACTCAACGCGCTTGGCCTCGACACCAGAGCGAAGAAATGGAAATGTAAATTTAAGTAAATATTTCATCTCCTCGAGTGGGGATCTAACCCACAACCAGTCGGTTTTACAGCCTCACTTAATAAAGAAAATATGTGATCGATTATAAGAAAAAAAAAACATTGTAATATACTAATAATTAATATACTAATCTATATGTATATTAAATATATGCCCCTAATAAATATTTTAATATTATCATAACTAAAAAGGTTACACAGCAAAAAAATGTTCAAATTCTCGGTAACCCATATGTTACATATTTATTGTAAGAAAGCCTCCTGAATACCTGATTCTTGTCTAAAAACGGTATTGGCAACCAAATAACGGAATCTCCTGTTTATTTAATGGAATATCGATATTCTTAAGCTTAGATATGGTAAATATATAATAAGAAGTAACACATTCATGTGGATAGATATATAAGTTATGTATATTGTAATATATTCTGTATCCTGCAGAGTACGCAGAAGGAATCTAGAAACCTAGTGTTAAGTTCACATTAAGACACTTTTGCCCCCCCATTTTCCGTCCTGTTTTTCCAGAGCAAGAAAATTTAATATATTATAATTTCCTTGAATACGAATCGAACTCTCCTTGTAAAATCATGACACAAGGGCACTGTGCCACTGGTGCCATTTTAGAATTATTTGCCCCTCATTTTATAACGAATTCTCCAAGAAGTGAAAAAGTGATATGAGAGTGAAAGTAAGTGACTTAAATGTAAATTGCCTGCTGTACGCAGATGATGCAGTGCTCATTGCATCATCAGAATTCTAGTTGCAGACATTAGCCACCACCCTGAAAGAAGGGTGTGTAAATAATGATATAAGCCACAATGCAAGTAACACAAAGGTTCTGGTATTTAAAAAATATTAAGAAAGGACAGACGCAACTCGCAAGGTAAGATGAACAAGTGAATGAAGTGGTATATTTATATTTCAGTAGAAATAGAATAGACGACAGATAAATATTTCCAAGTCTTCGCTTTGGTGTCGAGATAATCCGCCACTCAGCACGCAGTGCTTCCAGAACTGGTGATTTTTTTGTGTCGTAACGTTTAAGTTCCCTCTTCCTGTCCTGCTGTGTGGGAACCCACCAGGTGAACAGTGTATAACTGACTTTTTTTTTTAATTGTTGTGGATATTTAATTTTTACTTTATACTCTTAGACGCATAGTAGGGTAGGCAGAGGAAACTTAGAGTTAAAACCCTCCGTGCCATACTTTCTGCTCATATTTGACGATATTGCTTGTACCAACAACAAGTTATGAAGTTGTTATTAACTTAACAAACAAACTCGTAAAGTACTCCATCAACAATAAAATCCAATCTTTATATAATACGATAAAAAACAAAAGAAAGAACAATATTTTAAATTTAATTGTAATTAAACACATTACTCACTTATTGATGTTATGAGATACGTATTCGTATATCTATCAGTGACATAATGGCAGAACACATTTTTCTTCGTTTTTCACGTATTAAGCGTATATTATGTAGAATAGCACGGCGTTAGTTTCCGCCACTCAATAAAACCCAAAATGTCTTAGCACAAGGTTCCCTCGGTCCTTCTTGCTATAAGAGATAAAATGCGTGAAAGCTATAAATGAATATATAGAAATTTACATTTAGAATACAGCTTCACGCTGTATCTCGCATAAGCATGGTAGGCAGAGGGAACTTAGGGTTAAGACACTCCGTTCCCAACTTTCCGCCGATTTTTTGGAGGCATTTCGTATTGAGTGGAAGAACACAATTTGGTGCTAGAGCGAAGATATAAAAACAATCGAAGAAATCCTTCAGGTGGGGATCGAACCCACAATCGTCGCGTTACAGTCAGCCCCACAAGGGGCGCGTCACGTCTTGAATAGAAATTATTAATAATGAAAGTAATATTTGTCAACAAATTTATATACTATGTAGATTTTAAGTATTTTCACGTAAACTGGCCGCAATACGACATGGCTTCCCTATTTTTTGTCCGTAGTAAACAAAATCATATGGGTCACTAGCTCAACGGATCCAAGCGTGTGTGTTAAGGTGAAGTCGCGACCTTATAGCAGAGTTTATTAATAGAATATTTATATAGGAAATATCCAAGTTTTTGTAAGTATACAAAAAATTGGATATTTCCTTATAGAGCTTACTTGAATGTAGATTTTTTTTTATATAATGTTATATACATTATAGTTTTATGTGATATATTGTTAAAGATATGAATAATTTAATTTAAAAAACCAGTTAAGTGCGAGTCGGGCTCGCCCGCCTTAGATTCCGTACCTATTTCAGGATTATAAGTCAACGGGAAGTACAAATTATAAAAGTTTACCAATATAAGTTTGCGGCTATATGAACTTATTTTGTTTGAAGTGAACTACAAATATAAGTTTGTAATTATTTTGTTTCTATAAAATATACAAATAAGAAAAAAGCAAAATCATATGGGTCACTAGCTCAACGGATCCGAGCGTGTGTGTTAAGGTGTAGTCGCGACCTTATAACAGAATTTATTAATAGAATATTTATATTTACAAAATCTTGAATATTTTCTTACAAAGCTTACTTGAACGTTAAAAAGTTTTTATAAAATGTTATATAAATTATAGTTTTATGTGACATATTGTGGAAGAAATGAATAATTAATTTAAAAAAAACCGCTTAAGTGCGAGTCTAAGATTTTCTTTTCTATGAAATATCTATAAACATTACTTTTCGGAATGTTTCCTTTATTTGTGTTGTAGGTTCTAGCAGTTGCACTTCGTGCCAAATTTCATAACTATAGGTCCACGTGAAATACACTTTAAATTTTGATTCCGCAGCGAATTTTATACAAAATTCAGTAAAATCGGTGCATAAATGCTCGTAGCTTTTGATTGCGTTAACTTAGAAGCTTTATTTCTTCACCATAGAACATTTGGCATTAATATTAGCTTGAAAACTTTATGCGATCTCGAGTCTTGACAGATAGACGGACGGATGGACTACGAAGTGATCCTATAAGGGTTCTATTTTTCCTTTCGAGTTACGGAATCCTAAAAATCAAGCTAAGGGCGTGAAAGCACGATTGTCGGTTCGATTCCCACACGGGGAATTAAATATTTTTATTTTCTAGTTCTCCTAACACAATAAAGAGCGGGCGTATATTTATTTTTTATATAGTAGCGTAGCGTATTTTTGTTTTGTATATTCATTATTGGGCGGAAGTATATGGGCAACGGAGTATCTTTTCCTCTTCTTCTCTATCTATCCCGCGAAATGCGGGATACAGACAAATAAAAAAAAACATAGTTACAACTTTTCAACGACAATATAAAGGCATTTCAAGGTCAATTGACTGCTCGTTAGTTGCAATTTAAAACCACTTAACCCATTGTAGCGGCTAAAGCTTTGGCCGTGCTTTGATAAACTTGGTCATTTATGTAAAAAGATAGTATAAATATAGAATTTTATTTCTTTAGTTAAAAATATGCCGTTATAGTACAGTGCCTATGTAAAATATGACTGTGGTTTTAAATAATATTGCTGATTGACTGATTATTTATCACTTAAAATGACATACTCGTTTATCCGCAAAGACGAGCTAAGCGAAGAGCAAGGAGGCACTACCTACTTTTATTTAAAATACTTAGTAATTTTTTGACCTCTGATTTGTATTTGGATTTTTCTAGATAAACAAAACTTGGTTGATGGTTATCATGTCAATAAAAAAAACAGAGTGTTTTTGTCATTACCACTCTAAATGCAACCACAGTTTTAGCTACTCTATAAAAATCTAATACAATTAAAACAAAAGAGATTTTTCCAAAAATGAAATAGTGATTTATTCAAATAAAATAATTAACAAAATTATTGTTTTAAAATAAAACGCCATTTGTAAGAATGACGCACACAGACACAATCCTATCAAAGCGATAACGCCGCGCACGCCTCATTCAAAAAATCGTAGGTAATGGCGGCGATGTTGAATTGCGTAAAATAGACAGAGAGACATCGCTTTCTCCTCCTAGTATGTTTTTTGAGAATAAAAAGCGGCAGATCGCCCAACAATTTGTAATATTTTTGTAGTAGTTGGTGTTCACGTTATTGGTATCTATTCGTAACTGCGTCACACGAAATATTCTATGGATAAACATCGTGAAATGTCTTGATTAATTTCTTTAAGTATGGGTTTGAAATATTATATCCTATATGCTGCTCCCGTAAAAGGAGCGCAGACGCTTCCACCTTGTATATTAAGTTTAATTTGCATAGCTCTTATATTATTACTTTTAAATATATTTTTTATCAGCTACACGTATGCTTACATCCTGCAGAATAGTTGAGTGGAAATCTAGTATTAAGAAACTCCGTTCCCTGCTTTCCGGAGACTTTTCGAGGCATTGCGTGTTGAGTGGAAGAATTTTAAGACGCACTTTTTGCCTTGGTATCAGAGGAAACAAATGATAATATTTTTACATAATATTTCACTCCAACCCACGACGGCTACTTTTATTTTAAAATCTAAAATCTCTCGATTTCTGGACAGGCTGACTAATTGATCATCAAAATGTATAAGGTATCTACTTCCTAAAGTGGGGAACGGAGTGTTTTACCACTAGGTTCTCTCTGCCTACCCTGCTGAGTCCGGGATACAGCGAGAAGCTGACCTATTTACTAAAGCCCAAGAAAGCTAATGTTTGTGCACAAACAACTAAAAAACTTATAAAACTTTAAACTTTTACCCCTTCACTGTCTTAAATATAGGATGTGAATTTGTATAAGATTTCCGGGAACTTTAATGCGAAAAGCTGTAATTTGATAAGGAAGCTAGTGTTAGTCGCAAAGAACAAAAAAAAAACTTTGAACTTTTGTCACACTACCCCATAAATTAGCATATGGAAATTTCTATAAAATATACGCGAATTTTGATGCTGGAGATCTAAAAATTGATCTATGGACTACTTATTATCTATACTTATAGTAAAATCGCATCGGATCGGTGTATAGAAATGGAATAAATATAAGAAAAATAGTATTGGCGACATTAAATTATATAATAGAACAAAAAAGTATGATTTTTAAAATAACCTAACCCGTTAGTCTGTGCGTTTGTTTACGCTAATCTCTAGTAAAGAAACGGTTTAAACGATTTAGTTGCAGTTTTCAGTTTAGTATTTAAAGCAGGAAAAGCCACGAGTAGGTCGCTAAAGAACAAAAATATATAGCTCAGAATTTTCGAAAAATCCTGCCTTGCCTTTTTAATTAGGCGGTAGCAGTTTGTTTAGTTCTCCCATACAGACTTTACCAACTACTTTAATATTTACAGGACCACTTCAATATTTATAGGCCAGTTGTAGCACAGAGGCACAAAGTATACCTGAAAAGCAACTGGTTGTGGGTTCGATCCCCACTCGAGGAAGTGATATATTTATTTAAATTTATATTTTCATTTCTTCGCTCTGGTGTCGAGGCAAAAGAGTGGCGTTGAGTTCCGCCACTTTACACGCAATGCCTCCAGAATTCGGTTAAAAGTGGGGAACGGAGTGTCTTAACGCGAGGTTCCCTCTGCCTACCATGCTGTGCGCGGGATACAGCGTGAAACTGATTTTAATATTTAAAAAAAAACAGTAGTGTTTTGTTAAGGAAAAATCGTAAAGTTTCTTTTCTTCAACACTTAATTTTCAATAAAATATAGAATATTAAAGAAATAAATATATCCTACAAATTCAATCTTTAACACTTTTAGTCTTCTTTATTATTTCGTGTTTGTCTAAAGGAACCACTTTTACAGTGTACAGATAGCCTGTTTCAGTAACGCAGTTACTCCTAAGTGCATCGTCCAAAGTAATCCGTACTGTGAAAACAAGTGAAACTAAGTAGAGGATGAGAATGCAAGTGAAATCCTTTGAGCTAATCTTATTCGTAGCATGTCTAAATACTTATTTAGTCTTTTTAAATTGGGAGTTCTTTTTAATTTAGTAGGTATTAGATTCAGTTAACATTCGAGGTAATAATTTATTTTCATTTCTACGCTGTGGTAACTATATAAAGTAATATAAATAAAAAAAATATGAGCCCAACACCGCCCGCATTGTCTTCAAAATTTGGCGAAACGGAGTGTCTAAACACTACCTAGCTTAATAAATGCGGGATAAATCGTGAAGCTTACTCTAAATAAGTAAACGAAATATTTGTAGATTTCGTTAAAAAAAGAACACAAATACTCTATATCAAATTTATGGCTGTTTCCGACATGTTTGCAAATGAGAAAACCTATCTTTGGTAGCGGTGAATCCAATTCTATTTAACTTTTCTTATTGTGCTGAAGATTTTTCTACTAGAAAATGCTACGATGAAACTTTTATTTATAGTAAAAAAATATTTTTCTTTGCAAAATTGTAACATAATAGTCCTCGACATCGACTGGCTTTAAGCTTAATGATTCTCTGTTCTAAATCTACTCTGGAAAATTAATTAAATTAACCAATTTGCGACCAAACAAAATTTGAAGAAATTTAATTATTTATACATTAATTAGTAGAAAATAACACTCTTTTAGCAAAACCATAAAGAAAATTAAAAAAAAACTTTTTTTTATTTATAGAAAAAAGGCGTCCTAAATTGAGGACAATAAGTTCACGTAGTGTCAAAAAACTCGATAAATAAAATGTATTGGTTTATTAAATTATTTGAACAAATTTCCTCTAAAATTTAGAGCCTGGAATTTAAGGGATGGCAGCCCTATTAGTATAAACTGTGTCACAGCCACCAGTGCTATTATTTAAATATTCATGCTCTGGTATGTAATAGTGTCGTATTGAGTTCCACCACTCAGCACGCAATGTCTCGAAGTGGAGTGTCTCAACACAGCTATCATCGTTTTCTTTGAAATTTGATTTAAATTAAAAGATGGCTTTAAAAGAATATTTTTTTTTACCCTAAGCTGTCCGCTCATAAGTAGATATTTCTAGCTGAATGTTTTGCTGAATTTGAACCTGTAATCATCAGTCACGCAACATATGACCACGATGACGTAATATGTATATATATAAAAAAAAAATAATTTTCTTTCATAATAATTTTAATAATCAAATAACATATTATTCAGCACCGCGCAGTCGGAGTGGTCAGCGCAAACAGTGGACTCCATACACTTTACACACGGCCAGTGAACATAACAAGTTGATTAATTAACATACTTTCATTATGGATACAGTAGGTATTATTACTTAAATTATATTTTATTTTCTTTTTTGTTTTTATAATATATATATTTTTTGTATTGTTGAGCTCCAAGTGAGGAGAACAATAAAGAAAACAACGCATTTGTTAGTGAAAGTAATTGAGAATAAAAAACATATATATTTAAAGATTTTTAAAGTACCTATTGTTTATTTCACATGCGAAAAGAAAAATGGTTCCAAAAAAGTTCTTAGAAATATATTAAAATTTGTATGGTATTTGAACTCGCGGCTTTTGGGAACCATCAAAGGACTCTAATTACTAAGCCACACGTTCTTATTCCGCTACGTCAAAATTCTTATATTCTTGTTATAAACTAATCCCGTTACCAGAGCGAGAGAATGAAAATTTAAAATATTTCATTTCCTCGAACAGGAATCGAACCCACAACCTGTCGCGTATACACTCGTACGCTTGTACCTACGCCACGACTGACCTATTGGAGAGAGAAGAGAGAGAATATGTATAACAATTCCAAAATGTGAAAAAAATAAACAAATTTTACTTAAACCAAATAAAACGAATCTTAAATTTCCCATACTAAAGAGCAAATAACTTAATATATAAGTAGTTTTGCATTCGCAATGCATTCCGTTAACGCACAAAGTTCCGTAACTTACTGCTGGAGTACCAGAATCATACAAGCGTATTGTACCGCTTGCCAGTTTGACTTACTTTTGTATAACTTTTT
Organism: Heliconius erato x Heliconius himera; assembly: GCA_013421005.1. NCBI lineage: Eukaryota > Metazoa > Arthropoda > Insecta > Lepidoptera > Nymphalidae > Heliconius > Heliconius erato x Heliconius himera. The sequence continues at coordinate 8,070 of JAATLQ010037742.1, read as the reverse complement.
ATATAAGTTTTATATTTATATTGAATTTGTGTGCAAAGTAGCTTTTTGTACAAGTATGGATTGTGGTTTGTATATTAATATGTACGATTATTTCTATAGTTCGTTTTTGAAATGTATTTCGAAGATCGTTGGAATTGAGGCTGTCCTGGTACATTTTCTGATTGTAATCACAGAGCGTATGGGTTCGATTCCCAAATTTTTTATTTATATTTTTATATCAGATATACACGAATCCTACAACATCTAAAAATCATTTAATCGGGAAAGGCTACAGACTATATTATATCCTGTTAATCGTATCGATGTGACCAACTATACCTGTGGTCAGATCTATTTCAGGTGCATAGTAGGTAACTTGTATATTTTTTTTCCTATATCCTGCACATAGCATGTTGGACAGAGGGAATCTGGGAACCTAGTGTTAACAAACTCCGTTCCTGTTAAGACACATCGGTTCCTCACTTTCCCCCAAATTTTGGAAATATTGCGTGTTGAGTGCCGGAACTCAGTATCGCGCTTTGCCTCTACATCAAATGAAAATATTAATTATTTTATTTGGTCAAGTGAGAATCGAACTCACAACCTGTCGCATGTTTGTGGCACTACTGCATGTATCTTGTATACACATTTATTTCTATCTGAAGTAGAAATAACTTGTATACAATATAATACACTTAGCAAGTAATAAGAGAAAGTAACATGGAATAAAGTTACAAAAATAAACTAACATAAAACTAATCAATTAAATGCCTCCTTACAAATAATATGAGGATCGTAAGAAATAAGCAAAATGTACGTGAAACGACTTATTTTCGTCATTTCTTAGGCTTTATGAGCCCATAAAAGATTAATAATTTTGATGAGTGGATAAGTAGCTCGAGGCGGTTATAAGTTCGATATCCACATTTTTTATTTTTTTTTCTAATTGCTGAGGTGAGTTGAATAAATTAATTTTAATTTTAAACATATTATGAACTATGTCTGAATATTTTTTAAAGTGCTAGTCAACACTTAAGAAAATCGAAAAAAAAATCTATTTATCTTGAGAAATTGGCGGATAATGGTGTTTCAACGCTTAGGCAGATGGAATTTAGTGACAAAAAACTTCTTTCTTCATTTACCACCTGAATGGCTGACCCTTTCAAGATCATAAGAGTATGAGATAGATAGAGATCAAGATCATAAGAGTATGAGATAGATTTAAAAAATATGAGATATTTCTGAATAAAATAGTAAAGATTTTAAAATTTATGTTTTATTCTTTAAGAATGGTGTTCCGAATGTGCCAATTGAGCACTAATCACTTCTCTAACGACACATTCCATGAAGAACACACAAAGTTGAACGAAAAGAAAAAAACATAATTAAATATCTATTTAAAATACTCTACCATACAAATACAGTTTTTAAAGTCATCAAAAATTATCGTACATACAAAATGACGCATTTAGATAATTTAAATAACAATTGAATGTTTAATAATTAACTTCAATAATTAGCTAAAATGGACACAAAATTAATTATTATACAGAATTCACCGTATGTTTGCTTTATTGTTGCGAATCAAATATGTTAATGTCCATGTAAATAATGTTATATGATGAATTTTGAATATTGATTATAACAAAAACTCACAAAGAGACCGTCGTAAGGCCACAGGCGTTCGACTGGATATGCGATGGGTGTAGGTTCGATTCCCCGGGAGTATGACGTACTTAATATTTTATTTTCTACGCTCTGGTAATAAGGAGAAGCGTGGCATTGAGTTACGCCACTTAACACGCAAGACCGGTAAAGAATTTCGTTCCACTTTCTAACAAATCATGGAAAGTAAAATTATTTACTTTATTTACCATTAGGTAACCAATTGTCTTGATACCCTTCTATATTCGGGATACAGCGTGAAGCTAAAAAAAATCTAGTGTGATAAAGCACGGTGTTTAGTTACGCCACTTAATAAGCAATGCTTCGAAAATTGGGCGGAAAGTAGTATACTATATTCCATAGTTATAGAGAAATTGAAAAAAAAATAAAAAAAATAACAGCGAAATTACTCGTTTTAATAATAAACTCTATGGTAAGAATAGCGGCAACTTCATTAAATAATAGCACTTTATTAAAGAAAATTTTCTAGAATATGTGGAGAAAATCAAATAATGACGCCACTCATATTGAAATAGTTCAGATAACTCAAACATATGAGAGAGGGATGTATGAAAGAAATTATTAAGACGTGGTATTTAGATATTGGGATCAAGCTAGGAATTTTATCTATAGAGACTTGTATAGAAAATTAGTTTTTGTTAAGAAAAGACTCATTTTTTTCACTCTTAATTTGTTATATAGCAAGATACTCCATTCTCAACTTTCTAAAAAAATTCAAAATATCGCATGTTAAGTTGCGGAATCCAACACCGCGTAATATCTTGCTCGAGTAATAAAGTGAAAATATTTTTTTCTCTACAACCACCGCGCTAACAGTCAAGCGGAGTTTTACTGAACAACAATAACCTTCAACATTTATTGCTATAGAATAGGCATTAAGTATCATTTTAAAGGAACCCTCTGCTTACCCTGCTATGTGCGGGGTATAGCGTGAAGCCAAAAAAATAATGAATTCTACAAAACATCAAATACTTACTATAAAATAAAATAACAAACTTTTCCTAATTTACAAAAAACGCCAAAAATCCAAGAATAAATCAGTGTACAACCACTAAAAAAGCATATTAACGCGTTACTCACGAAACACTGACACGCAACAATCTCCTAATGACTCCTTATTTCCTGGTAATAAGTGATAAAACACTACCAAGGCCGCAATTAACTATTACATAAAAAGGCTATGGGCGGTATTATGTTATAAGGAATATGGTATGGATGTAAAAATACCGCACCTACGTGCGTGAATGTGGAATAAAAAAGTTAGTAATTTAGTTTTTTTTTTATTGTACTATTTAGTGGCCGCTGGTAGCTAAAACGCGTGCCTTAAATTCTGTCATTAGAACCCATTGTAATTTGGTGAAAAATAGAAGAATTTGGCGGAAAATGGGGAACGGAGAGTCATAGTACTAGGTTTCCCCTACCTACCGCGTTGTGCGCGGGATATAGCGTGATTCCAAAAAAAAAAACTTGTCATGTAGTGTAGTTCAGAATAGTAAATTTAGGATTTCTTTTGTCACAAAATCAAGCAATGATGGTGTTATGAACATCAAATATCTAAGCTTTTTTTCCCTTGCAGCATGAACTATTAATAGGTCAGGTTCCCGTTCAACAACAAGTATGAAAATAGTAGGGAACCCTCGATGGACGAAACCGACTCGAGTATGCTTTTTCCCATTGTCAAATAAATTCCATAGTCAAATATGGAATCATTTTACCGAGTTTCGCTGAGGCAAACCATGTCACAGTCAATGCTTAAAAAAATTCTATAAAAAATATTAGTCTTAGATCGAAAAAACTTGCAACTATTACTGACAAAAAGTCGCGAATACACCGATGTTAAAGATTAATTTGCACATAATTGTCTTAATATTATGTTAGATTTTTTTTTATAAGTAAATACTTTAAGTGGAGTTAAGGAAGTCATTATTTATAACTCCGAATTCAGTCACAAACAACACAGCATCTGCTTATTACGGTAGCACGTATGCGACTGGTATTTGTACTGCAAGTTCTCATTTCTTGCTAAACTTCATAACTGTAGGTCCACGTGAAGTATCCTATGGATTTTGATTACGCGGCGAATTTCATACGAAATTCGGTAAAAACGACGCATAAACGATCGATCAATGATCTTTTGATTGCGTTAACATTGAGACTTGATTGAGACAGATTTTTTGTGCTCCAAGAAACTGTAGACTTGAATATTTGATATTAATCTCAGATCGATACGTTCACGTGAGCTCGAGATAAATACTCTTGACAGACGGACAAGAAGTGATCCTATAAGGGTTCTATTTTTAATTTTTTGAGGTAAAAAAACCCTTAAAAAAGTAATATTCACGCTATTTTGTATAAAACAGGATAAATAAAGAGAGAAGAAAGTCAAACCATTAAAATCTTTACTTTTCAACTGGATTTTAAATAGAACTGCGGAACTTAACGCCACAGTCAGTTCATTAGCACAAACAAATGAAAACATCTTAAAAAACTATCATTGAGAAAATAACAACCACAATGCCCTTTAAAATAAATCTCTGCTCTTCAACCGAATTTTAAACACAACTGCGCAACTTAACGCCACAATCAGCTCATGAGTGCAGACAAATAAAAACATTTTAAAGAACAATAATTAAGAAAAAACAACCACAATGCCCTTTAAAATATAACAAAGGAAGATTAATTGTTTAAGGCATGAAAATACATACAAGTGACATAAAATTAAAGGTGAATAGCGAAATATACATTAATATCACATTACGGTGTTCCAAACATTTCTACACGCGTCCTAATGGGCCAGTTAAGCTGTTAAAATCGAACACGAGGCTACTCCAATAGTATAGGCTTTAATTTACGTAGAGTTCGTTCAAAAAAGTCATTTGGTTGTATGTAAATTGAGAAGTTTTCAATATACGTTTTTTTCGTTGGGTACGTAATGTTTCTTTGTTTTGAATATTTAACGACACAGCTTTTTACTGTAAACGTGATAGTTGTGAATTCGATTCCCGCATGTGGTTTAAAATATTTTTATTTCTTCGATCTGGTTAAAAAACAAAGCTTTACGTTAAGATTCGCCTCGCCTCTCGATAATTGGGCCGTGTAGGGAAGGGGATGACTTAGCACTGGGATCCCTCTGTCTACTCTGTTATATACGGGACAGAGCGTAAAGAGAAAAAAAAAACTATTTATTCCATATTAAAGAAAACATTTTCAGCTTTACGCAATGTACCGCATATAGGCAAAGGGACTAAAGTGCTAACATATTACAGTCCCGGTAATGTTCCGATGTTGACTAACGTAACTCAACGCTGCTCTTTGGTTTGTCAGTAGAACCAGGAAATGAAAATATTTACTTACCTCGTGGAACCTAGAACTGCCGTATATACCGTCTAGACGCTTAATCACTGTGTCACAATGACGTCTTAATAAATTTTCTTCTATCAAATCAGTTTTAATGTTCATTAAAACTTTATACCAATAATAGCATATTATAACCAATTTTGTGTATTTGATAGCTAATAACTCATTAATATACCTATATATCATATTCACTGAGGAATTTCAATAATAATATAGACGTGAATTGAATAAGACTAATGACTATTCATAGAAGACTAAAGAGGATCTGAGTTCTTTGTGGCTGATGGAATATTAAGTATGTTAGATAGTATTTATTTTGTGATAGGAATATTTATTAAATTTTATGTGGGTACAGGTTCAAATTAAGTTTGGGCAAACTTAACTTAACTTAACTTAGCTTCACGCTTTATCCTTAGCGGGGTAGTCTGAGAGAAGGGAGCGCCAAACGCTACGGTATTTAAGTTTGGGCAAATTAGTTATTATTATTGTTCAATGCAATGCGTTCAATACAGTGGATCACGATCTATTTATTGCCCACTTATCCAACGCTGGTGTCTCAGATGCAGCTTTAGAATGGCTTTAATTCTATCTTCAGGGACGTCGACAGTCTGTTCGTATAGGTCGGACCAGCTCTCACTGGCTAGATATGAAAGTCGGTGTGCCTCAAGGTGGCATTTTATTTCCTCTACTCTTTTTACTATTTATTAACTCCATTACTTTCGTTATAAATTCTCGCCACCATCTTTACGCTGATGACTTGCATCTTTATATACACGCAAGTGTTGATAATATCGTAGATGCCATTCCACTTTAAACACCAACCTTCGTCAAATTTCGATATGGTCTACAAAATACGGCGTTGAAGCTAATAAACACTGTGGTTGATCGCAGATACTCCATATTGTTATATTTACTCTATTCTTTTCTGTTTAATCCAAATTCTTCCACTTACCTATCTTTTCACTTCTCTATCCTATCTTCTTTCCATAACAAATTTTTTCAATCCATCTTATACTTTCCTTTGAGAGTTACAATTCGGTCTGTATGATTAATTCATTTGCTGTCACTGCAGTTAGGCTCTGGAACGACTTTGACATTCCTGACACTATTAGAAGAACCACTTCTCGAGAGTCAATTAAAATAGTTATATTTTGTAAATTCATAATATTTATATAGTAAGTAATACATATTCATATATATTAGTATACTGGCGGCTCGCCCACGGCTTCGCCCGTTTAAAATACATGATTATTGATTTAATATGCACAATTGATTGACGACTATAATGACTTCTAATATGATTTTTTTACGACATTATCGCCAAAGATTTTTTGATTGTTTTAAATAAAAAAATACGACCAATGGTCGTATTGATATTTGATATTTATAAAATATACATAAAGCCAATTATTTATTACACGTATATATTTTTGTAACTTTATGTTCTTTTTACCTATATAATATACTCTGTTAAATGTGCTGATGTCAGTGAATAATTTAATTTACTCATTCAGAAACAGCCTTAAATGTTAAATTATTGATTTGAAGGATTCATAATATTCTTTATAAAATAACTGTAATAACTGCATATTAACTCCTGTACAGTTTTTAAATTAGTTACATATATTATATGAACGAACCAACCAAAAAATCTTTGTATTTACTTGATATTTCTTTCAAGATCGTTCTTTATCTCTGTGTTGAATTAATTACGACTTAAACTTAACTGTTATGATTTATGAAGGTAATCTCCATTAACAATTCAATTTTGTTTACTTTATTGTTTAAAATATTATATAATAGTGCTTCAAAAATATATATTTTTATCAACAGTCATATAACCCAGACGTTTCGAACGTCATTCTTTAGCCAGGGTCATACCAGCGCGATTGCTATATAATATTCGCAGGCAAGCTAATGCCTTGAGTTCATTCAAATGACGATAACTTTTTTTTTAATTAACCGATTTTGATGAACCAAACTTTAGTACTTAAGTTGGGTTGGGTTGGAAATTCAATTCAAGTAAATCGGTTCAGTACTTTCAGAGAAAAATGCGGACAGAAATATGTCGACAGACAGACAGACAGACAGACAGACAGACAGACAGACAGACAGACAGACAGACAGACAAGAAATTCAAAAAAAATCTTTTTGCTTTCTATTATTCTTTTTAAGTGTCCCTCTATCCATTTCAGTCAAAATTACTAAATGTACAGACAACATATTTTTACTGTCTTATTATATATAGAGATTAGTTAATCCGATTTGAACATGCTATATATTTTTTCCAGTTTGGTGCCGAAATTTTATTTTATTTTTTTCGTCTTTGTGCCCCTGCGACACGACTTTGTTTTTGTGGAATTCATGACCGCACAGAGTTGACACATAATTAATGTTTTTTTAGCTTCACGCTGTATCCTGCACATAGGAGAGGCAGTGGGAACCTGATAACTGTTATAATAACGATGATAGTGTTAAAACACTCCGTTTCCATTTAGACACTTCCAATCCCCATTTCCACTAAATTCTAGAGGTAATGCAAGTGCAGAACTCAACGCCACGTATATAACGAATAATCATAGTTAATATATAACAAATACTAATAGAAAAAGCAAATAAATTTCAACAAGCCTCGGTGGGTACAAAAATATATAAATGATATTATCCAAATATAATTTTGTACAAAATTAAAGTATGTACGCGAAGTTATAAAGTCAAAGGGCACCCAGTTGTCATTGTGATACAACAAAGCGTAATTTAATAAAGCCTTCGCGTTTCATACTCGCTATTTTAATGATAGAATTAATTGGTATAATTAGGAATCAGGTTAGAAATTTAATAAATAAAAACAATACAACAAATGGTAAGGTAACAATTTGGTTTAAATGCAATTAAACCTGTACAAAACTTAAACTAAGGAACATTATTAAATTAAAGAACATAATCATCACATAACTTAATATAAACCAATTAACACAAAGTACTTATCGCTATCGTTACCGCTCGTACATCCTGACATATTCCTCACATATGTCGGGAGTGATAAAT
>JAATLQ010037741.1:0-62911 GCA_013421005.1 Heliconius erato x Heliconius himera | reverse complement strand
CCTACCTTGATTTATTTGTAATTTTTATGTATAAAAATTGCTTAAATTTATTGTGTACTTTTTACGTGATGCGTGTTCACATAAACAGACAAACAGACAAACAGACAAACAGACAAAAATTCCAAAAATGTTGGAAATGGATTCTGTTAATTATCCTTTAACACCCTGGCTAATTTTTTTTTAAATATTTTCAATGTACAGAAACGACTTTTCTACAGATTTATTATAAGTATAGATTTCATTTCCTTGAACGGGAATCGCATTCACAACCTGTCGTATTTAGGGTCACAGGTTTGTACCACTGCGCCACGACAGTGCGCCCTGCCTTACTAATTTTATAAATTTTATAACACAAATGTGAACTAAATTTATAATACAAAATGTATGAAAGTACAATCGTTTTGAATTTTGATCGAGCAACAGCAACGGTAGTTGAGGCGGCCCGGTACTGTAAGCAATTTCCCTAATTAAGTACCCAGCGAGTGTTGCGCCGGCACCGTTCGTTTGTGATGTGAACGAGTCTAATGAGCGTGCTTTCGCCGCGACCCGCTAGCGTCACGCGCACGGGGCCCGCAACGGTGAAATGTGTAGTGTCCTTCAGACGAGTGCGAGCGTATCTTAGCGGTCCCGGAGACGTCGCGACGAGACGCTAAGCACGCCTTTTTACGTTACTACTTTTTCTTTCAATAATTAATTTAGTCGTATATTTTACATTGCCGGTTCACCGAACATATGCTTTGTAATACGAGCGGTTATCTATAATGTATTATAATAATGAATACAATAAAAAAGTTATTAACACGTGATAAATATGATAAATTAAAAGTACAGAGCAAAAAGTGTAAGAGCGAATGATAATGAAGACAGCGTATCGCTGCTCGGTGCAGCGTGGAGGCGCAGCGAGGGCGTGGGCGCAGGCGGGCGGCGCGTGCGCGGCCCTGGCGCAAGGTCAATGGCACGCGCCTCTCCCGCTCGCACACCGGAATTCCATATTTAAATCTCGTCCGCAGAAAAATGGCGGTCGGTTTCATTCCGCCGTCGCGCCTTGTACGGAGAATTAATAAAACATACCTTACCATTATACTTATTGTGTATTTTTTTTTGTAAGTCTCAAAACTGAATTATGGTCGCTTTAAATGAAAAAGGTTGCGAACATTTTGTTAAGGCCACACACAAATTCAAATAAAAAACAACATCACATAATATGTATAGAATATAGATATACAATACATATCATATAAATTTACTTTAAGTAAAAAAAAATATATGTTAAATATCCATTTATTACAACGATGACTAAATAAAGGTGATAAAAATAAGTGAAGGCTAATTGCCGTCTGCAATAAAAAGTAAACCGGCTCAGATGTGATAGTTAAGTTTATAAAACAAGTATGTGGGTTCGTGTACGGTCGCAATTAACTTGGTAAAGTAAAGTGCAAGTCACCTTAATCGTACTGCTCGGATTTGATCACGATGACTACAGGAGGGTGTATTAGTGATCTGAATGTCATCATGTGAGTAGGCATGTTGGGAAAATTAGGGAGAAATTTGTCAATTTGAGTTACTTTATTATTATCTATACTTAGGTTTTAAATTGTAGCCTTTGAGCTGTTTATTACAATTTTTATGTTCTCTACTACTGTTTATGTGTTCTAAAATAATTGATATTTCCAATTTTAAAATATCCATCTTACTTAATAACAAACTTGAATAATAATATAAATAATATTTTCATTTTAACAAAAAAAAAAAAGGTTCCTTCTCCGAATTCAATTTACACCAAAGAGTGAATGGTTTGCAAAAAGGGTGCTTACAGCGCGCCTCAAGTGCTGAACAAAAAGGGCTAAAGAACGGAGTCACTCAAATTGAACGCACGAGCACAAAATTAATTAATGGTTCCCCTCCGAGTCTGAAACTGGAATTATTTGAGAGCCAGGACAAGCCACGCGAGGAGTGCAAGTCATCGGTGCCGGCGCGTCGCGTCGGGCGGATTTACAACGCAATAAATTTCAAGAAACAGGAGCCTTATCTTCTAACAGTGCAAATGAACTGTCGAGCGTGTAATAACATACCAGCACATCACTAAAAGCGGGGATCGCGTGAAATAATCTTCTCTTCTCTTTTGATATACTCCATAAACGTTTTGACGTTTGTTTTTAGTACAAATATACGATTGTGACAATTTCCACGTCCAAGTCACAATAATTTAGTTTTAAAAAATATGGCTATGGTAGAGCAAAAAAAAAAATTTGAATTTTGGGGCTAAAGATCTTGAAAGTCGACGTAATTTCAAGTTTAAAAAAATAATAAAGGCGGTAAACCTTGAAGTAATAAAATATTTCTTTAAAAACTTTTTAATTAAAAATATTTTAATTAAAACTTTTTCTTATAGAATTTTAAATAAAATATTACTGTTGCATCATATTATGATCAATTATAAAGATAATAACGACCGTCTTGCACGTGTTTTTGTTATATACGGTTAATTTCTTTCGTGTTGGCCAGAAGTTATAACGCATCGCCTAAGATTTACTGAGGCAGTATAAACTTCAACGCAGACGTATTCAACGTACTGTATGTACGCACGCTACACACAGTTTGGATTGCGCAAACCGACCATACAATACGATAATAGATATTAAATACGGTATTGTATATAGATTTTTATTTTTATTTAAGTATTTATTTATATTATTAAACAACTAGAACTTACGTCCAAAAACTTTTTTAGCGATTTTATATAACAGATCAAATTATACTTAGCGTTGCGTTCCGCCATTCAACGTCTGGAAAAATTGGCAGAAAGTGGGGATACATTGTTGTAACACCAAGTTCCCTCCTCTGCTTTGCGTGTAAAAGCGTGAAGCTTTTTAAAACAATTTATTAGATAAAAAATAATGCGTAATAGTAAATCAAAAATGATAAACTCTATTAAAGGAATTTAATGAGCTATTATGTCCTTAGAAGATGCAGATAAATGAGAACGTTGTTTACACTTGCCGACATCGTTGTGGGTGGCTGTGGAGTGTGTCCGCTGAATATTGCAAGTAAAACAACCGGAGATGAAACTTGACTTTGCCTACAGCGATCGCATAACGCTAGGGAAATACGATGTGCTTTACATATGTTTATCCGATATCTTTTTTGAAGTTCTAAGTAGGTACGCTACCTACTGCTGCTTATATTTTAAATAAAAATATTTTGTTTAAATCATTTCTGTCAATTCATTCGATTAGTTGGGGATAAATTTTAGTACACCGAATAGAGCCATAAATTTTAGTACACCGAATATCATTTTAAATAACAATATAATAACGTCAGGAAAAATTAGGCTATTTTTAAATAGAATACTTTTTTTGATTAATATTTTTTACAATAAAATCAATTTCTAATTCATTTCAATCTACCGCACTTTTTAATACTTTCAACATACAACACTTTTTAAACCCACAACAACCGCCATTTTGTAATTACAGGCGACTATTCCCGCGAAAATAATGATCGCTATAATGTGAAACTTTGTGGTTATTACACAAAAAAAAAAAGGATTTCATTAAAAATGAATATTGCGCTCAGTGTTGTATTTTAAAACGTTTTCGAATTATATATGATCAAAGTTTTTAATATTTGTTTCTTTACGAACTGTCAGCACGATACAAAGCGAAAAATAACACAAATAAGAGAGTATCTCGTGCGGCGGCCGTTAGTCGTGTAGCTTTACAGTGTCTTCATTTGTAGTGCAATGGTGTAGTATTTTGACTTAGCTTGCACTGTTGGATAATCAGTAAAGAGCTTAAAAAAATATTAATGTTATAAATTATTAATGTCAGAGCTTAAAAAATTATTAATGTCAATGTGTTATTTTGTCACGCAATAGGAATAAATAACCTCAACAGAAACAGGATATAGCTGAAGCTGAAAAATAGGATCTACTCATATTCTGATTTAGTAGATGTATTAAATAACAAGTTATATGTGAGTAGATATATTTTTCTTTTTTTAATTTCACGCCGTATCCCGCACACAGCAGTATAGGCATAGGAAGCTAGTGTTGATACACTCCGTTCAGGGGCACGTCGCCGAATTTTTGAAACATTGCGTGTTGAGCAAAATCTTATGTAGGCTTTATATCGTCACATATTGCACTTATTGAGCAAAAGAAAATAATAGTCATAAGACACTGCTTTAAAAACATAAATAAAAAGTAATGATAATATAATTTATATAACTTACTACTAAATAATAATAATACCAAGACTAATTAAGAACATTAAAACCAAGGAAACGACCATTAATTATTTATTAATAGAACAAGCAACACGTGAAGATATATAACGTTAGCATTGCTTTCATACGTTCTTTTAATATAAGCCCGCTAAATGGAACGATACACGTAATGTAACCTTCTGCTCGCATTTATACTGAACCACTGCTCTATAGGTTATAAAGAGTATCCATAGACTATGATGTGTAGAAGTCGGCTATATAAATTACATAAGCAGCTTGTATATAGGTCTATAACTATATTTTCTTTTCTCTGAGTAGTAGAGACTTTTCTCTCAAGGTGGGCACAGAGAGCTTAGTATTCTGAAGGATATTTAAATATTATATTTAAATGTAATAAAGTGAGATATTTGAACACTCCACTACACTTTTTATGATAATTTATGGAATGAAAAAAAATCATTCCAAAGTAGAAACTACTTGTGCGTAGAGCATATGGGCAATTTTTTCATTGCTATTTCAAATAACAAATGAATGTTTCTTTCTACGGTCCCGTATCTCAAAACGTAAAAACGGAACCGTTGTAGGATCACTTTATGGCCTGTCTGTCCGTCTGTCAAGGCCATTTAACTCAAGAACGCGGGTAAGTATCATTCTGAAATTAATATTAAATAGTCCCTAGGAGCAAAAATCAAGCTTCTAAATCAATGCAATCAAAAGATACGAGCATCTATTCATTGTTTTTTTTTATGTATTTTGCATGAATTTTGACATAAAGTGAAAATTTATAATACAAAAAAAGGAATTTGTCATTTCATGCAAAATGAGTAGATACATGGGATCGTAAACTTAAGTTCGTCAGCTGTTATAAAATGTACGTCCTATTTTTATAAGTTTTACTTTGTAGGTTAATAATACTTACAAACTTGAAAGTCTCACTCGCACTTAGCCAATTTTATTAAATTTAACAATTACAAAACCAAAATATTACGTTAGTGTACATTGCCTATTAACTTCAGTTGGTCAGGTTAATAAGGCATCCTTTTATGAAAAACCAATCACATTTTCGTAAGAAATTATTATACGTATAAATAAATATCTTTTCAACTGGTCAACATGAGATTCTTAATGAATAAAAAGAGAACTCAAAGTAATATTCATTATCAAAGAGTTCGAAATAAGCACTATAAATAAAAAAAAAAGCATAGACTACTCTACCTTTACATTTCGTAATGAAAGTAAAGGCGTCTTCGGGAAGCGAAAGTATTTGTTGTATTTGAAAATTAAAAGCCGGCGGGGAGTCCCTGGAGAGGACGGGAGAGGACGGGAGAGGAGGGAGCGCAATCAGAGCTCGCCGATGGCAACCTTAAATACCAACCTTAATTGAACTGCTTCCGTACCTCGTAGCGAGCTACATAAATACTCTTTATGGAAACATTTGCCACAGAGGTCTTAGCACTGTCTAACTTTTATAAGATGTCTGGTACATTAGTTGTGGACTCTATAGACTATGTTTCAGCTTTAAATTTAAAGTTTACTTATTTAATATAATATTCAAAAGATATTTAGGCTTAAAATTTTAAATCGAAAGTGGTCCATTAGCTTTGCTATACAAGAAATGTATGCCATGTGTATTGTATAAGTATTTTTAATGTCACAAATCTCTTTTTAATACCTGCTGATAACGTGTTTTTGTACTGTTTTTACATTATTTAACCATCTCTTGCAGTGGTGTAGTTTTATTGAGAAAATTATAACAATCGCTTATTTCGCAATTTAGTATTTGCCAAATTAAAGCAAGGCATGTATAATTTTATTTTAAAAATAATAATATTTCTTAGTGCCGAGTGAAATCTCAGTTTCAAGTTGCAAATCACACTCTCATACAATGAATTAGGATGAAGGCCAGTCGTAGATTTAGATTCATATTTTTGGCGAAAAATGGGGAACGGAGTGTATTATGTATGAACTCTAGGTTCTCTCACATACAGTGTGAAGCTGATTTGATTATACATAAACTAGGTATCTGAACTAAAAACATTATTTAAAATCGGGCCACCTCGTAGTATTATTTTATTGAGACACACAAAGGGAGATGTAAATTTAAATACTGACAAAATTCAAACGGGTGTCGTGCGTTGAGAGATGTTCGCGGATGCTTAAAATAATATTTCGGCAGCATCGCATTGGCCCGGCTTGTGAACTCAGGAAATGAGGCTCTCCGTCCCGCCGGGAAATTGTTCCTACGAATCATAACACCGGGTAAATCTCCCCGCTTTGAAAGACTTTAAAAATGATGGCGTGGATTTATCTTTATAAATGTATTACAAGATTTCGTTGACACAAATCTCTTCATTGAACTTGCAAAATTAAATCCGGTTATTGCGGATTCGCTGCGAACGTTTTTTTTTTTTTTTAGAGAATTAATTTTCTTTCATACACGCGCTGATCGCGGATCTGCTGCTGTTGTCTATCCATTTTATTTGTAGAGAATGTTAGTGCAAAATATTGTACTTTTTAAAGTATAAAATATCTATATTTTTAATGTTTTTATTATGAAAAATAATATTTACCGTGCTTATATAAACAAAAGCTATGTATTCCTTTTGCATATGTTATTAACAAACATCAAAGCTAAACGCTAGTTTCAATTAGATACATGACAAAAATTCGAGAACTCAAACTACCTACACTGAAATTGCGCAATTTTTTAGCCTCTACCCGTCCGTAAACAAAATAAAAAACAAATCTCATAAATCAGGTAGTTAGCGATCGCAATCCGAACGGGAACCAATGATCACGCCATTTCCCCAAAGGTCCGAACTGGGGTCGATACATCCGCTGAGCGCATCCGACGGAATTAATCTGGCGGGCGGTTCGTACACACGATAAACATTTACATATTGTGTGTCGAGCACTGGCAGGTATCGAATCTGCTGATCGGATTTACTCCACTGCTCTAGAGTGAGATCTGGGAATCTGGGAACTACGAGAGTAATAAAGTAAATTGAGGCTAATCGTGGCGCAGGGCACAAAGTATGACTGTAAACGCGACTGGTTGTAAGTTTGATCCCCACTTGAGGAAATGACTATTTATTGAAATTTATATTTTGAATCAAAGCACGGTGTTGAGTTCCGCTTCTCAATATGTAATATTAGAATTCAGCGGAAAATGAAGAACGGAGTGTTTTAACACTAAGTTACCTCTGTCTACCCTGCTGTGTGCGGGATACAGCGTGAAGCTGAGAGAAATAAACGTTTATATCATATCTGGTTTTGTACAGTAGCTGAAATAAATCTATGTTCCGTGATAAATTAAGGCAGTAAAACGTCTAAATGTAAGAATTACCTTCCATTAATTATACATTAATAATATATTAGGGCAGTTGCAGAATAAAATTTAGACATTAAAGCAGTAAAATCCGTAAACAAAATTAACGATTCGAATAATAATTCAGCATTAATATTCAGATATAAAAAAAGTTACAGCACGCCACCGTAACTTGAAAAGTTGGGTTCAAGTTTTGAAATACTGTTGTTTCGGACGAAAGTTTGTTTCGAAACAGGAAAATGTCATGTTAATTTTAAATAAGCGGCATCTATAAAGGAATCTAATCATTTAGATTTTCTGCGTCTATTTATAGAGGATTCAATGAGAGAGGAAGTCGCAAGATGACATGCGGCGGCAACACAAAGTAGCAATTGAGGCCAGCAAATAACAGGCGACTCTGACGCGTCCTGAGACCACGCGGACATAAATAATACGTAATACGTGACAGAGACCGCAGCGTCCGACACTATTTATTGAATCACAAAAGCAAATGAAATCATCCTGGTGTAGTTGTGATTGAGTTCGCTCTCGTCGGTGTCATAGTGTTCCTGAATTGTTTATTAGCGGTCCACATTAGATTTTTTATTTTTCCTTTTTTTAGCTTCACGCTGCTGTAGTATATGTAGATAGAAGGAGCCTAGTGTTAAGGCACTCCGCCCATGGGGCTCAACGCTGCACTTGCGAAGCAATGAAAATATTAAATATGTAATTTCCTCGAGTGGGAATCAAACTCACAATCTGTCGCGTGCCTTGCGTCACGGGCCCACTGGCCTCAAGTTACAGTAACTTTTATTTTCACTTAACAGTACATTTATCGCTGTGGAGCAAACTGCCTACAATGACAGAAGCTAATCTATTGCGCCAAAGGCGACACAGATCTCGTAAATTGAGTTTTCAATGTATTAGTGTGCGGTGTATTCAGACTTCTTTCTACTGTATGAGGGTATGGAAGAACGAGTGTGTTCACAGGAACAGATGGCTTCCGATGAATGAATCGTTAACAGACCAGCACCCTGTTTTATATATACAGAAATATACTTAGCTTTGAGATACTAAAATACATTAAGTTAATGGCAGCTGTTTTGATATTGGGTCTTAAGTATACATAAGCCTTTGTGAAAATAAATATAAATACTTAATGTAAGAAGATGAAATAGAAACTTTGGCTAGATGTTTTTTAGCTCACCGGAAACTTTTCTAGAGTTCGGTCCGAAGAACAGCTATTCTTACACTATACAATTTCATTTAAGAAATATTTTTGTTTTAATGTTTATTACCATATTATAATATTAATAAGAATTGATAACTAACTCAGAATTCTACGTATAATTTATAATGAAATTAATATATTTTTTTTTACCCAGTCTCAGTCCCACAAAGGACGTATAGCGATTTGGTCCAACAACCGGGATGCGCCCAATTCTCGCTAATAAACGCCCCTGACGTATTGTACCTTGCAGGGCCAAGCAATCAACACCTTTATAGTGAACGACCCAAAGAGCAAAATGGGATACCAACGCTTGCATATAAAATATGGCGTTTGGTTTTATCATTAGATCCGTGTGCATAATCATTTAGTGTCTAGCTTTTCGTTTAATATTAACAACGGGATCAAAAAGCGTTGTATTTTTAGATATTATACAGAATTTCTTAATTTTATAAAGTACATTATAGTTTAATTGTTTTACGTTCAATAAAATGATATAATTATAGTGAATTAAAAATTATTCTCATATATTTTAAATACAGTTTTTCAAGTTAGTTTACTAACATTTTTATACTACCTAATAATATAAGAGAGGATAAAATAAAAACTATGGCGAGATGTTTTTCAGCTCACCGGAAAGTTTCCCAGAGTTCGGTGAAAATAGTTACTTTGCAGTCTTTGTAAAAGGTAACGGTTGTGTTTTTATCGTTTATTTACAAAGTTTTTGGTACAAAACTTACATCAACTATGTTTCAGTCTATTTTATAAGAAATAAAAATAACAATTAAATCTTAATATTTATCTTTTTTGACATCGTCTTGTCTCATTTGTTCTATGTCTGACTGCATGTGATAATTGGAAAAAAATAAACTGGTTTAAACCATTGAAACATTTTTATTTTTTTAAGAATCATTAACTAAATCGAACAGAAACGACTCCTCAGTCATTTAATACTGATTATTACACTATCACCTGAATAAATAATACCAATGATAAGAACTGCACTGCTAGTTGCTCCACGAATTCGGTAAATCCAAAACCGAATCTCGTGGTCTCAGATCGCAATGACGGCATCTCAACGACGTGACCTCAGCCCGCCCTATGATTCACCGGCGCCGTGCATTCCTCTCAACCGCGTAGCTAATAGGAAATGCCGCACCGCCATAAATTTGCGAACACCATCGCTCGTTGTGTAGTCAACTTTAGCATGTAACTTACAAATCGTTCAAGGAGTTTGTATTAAACAAAAAAAAAATTAATCACGGCGTTGGGTTCCGACATTTTGCAGTCCCTAAGACAGTGGAAAATGGAGTGACTCATCTCTAATTCAATTTCTTGCTTACTCTATAGGATATTTTAAGATGAAATACAGCCAATTTAGAATTACGCTTGCATCAGAAGCGCCGTCCGACATTAGTTCTGCTTGACTTAGCATGTGTTTATGAAGTTAATATACAAATACAATATTAACCACCGCTTAGATCGAGTTGAAACCCGTTCCATTTCATTAATGTACAAGTATACTCGTATATATTATAATAGAAATACCAATAGTTTATGTGATTCGGTATACTGGCAGTATTAGTGTGGTTAAGGTTAATCAATGTTCTGTTATGTAGAAAACTCATTAAATCCAAAACTAATAATATGGAACGTTATACATTTATTAAAAAATATATTGCAATATCCTTTTAAATTTGATTAAATTTTTCGCATAAAGTATGAAAAGTAAAAAAAAAATAATGACAAAAATCCAGCATAGATAATAAATGTGAAATGAATCAAAAGAAATATTAATGAAAATTTTCATATAATGAAGTTCTTATTTATATCTAACGATATCGTATCGTATCGTTGTCATTGACCATAAGCCGCCCATCCTCCACACGATGGCGACCTCAATACCAGTAATAATACCTGCAGGTAATCTGATTATCAATGTACTTAGCAGGAAAGGCAATACAGAAAAGAATTAGATATTCTCCACCTATTTTCATTTTATTGCCTTTTAATATTTCGCTTTTTATTTTTGATTAAAGAAAGTTATAATATTTCAGTCTTTAATTAAATTAAAAATTATATTATTCTTTTGTTTATAACATGAATACGTGCTATAATAATAATAGTATCAGAAATCAATGTGGCGCAGGGGTACAAGCGTGTGATTGTAAACTCCAGATAGGTTATGAGTTCGATTCCCACTCGAGAAAATAAAATATTTGACGGCGAATGGCGGAAAATTCGGCTTAACACTAGGTCCCCACGTTCCTCTGCCTACCCTGCTGTGTATGAGAGACAGCGTGAAGCTAATATAAATAATAAAACAAATAAATAAATCAAAATATACGTCTCACTCAGTAACGGAATTTTAATTAGAGACGCTCTCTTCTAGATTTGAACTCACAACCATCACTGACAGCGTACACAACAACATACATACAGACAGACAAAAATAAATACAATCACGATCGGAAATTATCATTACAAATGGGTCTTGCAATTTTACGACAAGAATTTATCTGCTGACATTTTAATTTACGTCGAGCGGCGAAGTTCTTAATTAGTGGAGTTTTGTAGGGGTGCGCTACGTGCGGCTCGGGCGGGACCACACGCGGGCGCCGACCGGGGACACTTTGCACTTTTATAGAAACATTGCCTTTTTTTTACACTACACTATTCAATTGAAATCTTTTATTGTATACGTATTGTGTTTTTAATTTGCTGATATGTAACGGTATGTATATGTATGTGGTGGACGTATGAAAATTGACTCTTATAGAATATCTATATTTTTATATTTAATATTATAAAGATGAAGAGTACGTTTGGTTGTACGCGCTAATCTCAGGAACTACTGGTTCTAATTGTAAAAAAAAATTTAAGAATTTGTGTTGTCCATTTATTTTACATTAAAGAAAGTTTATATTACGTCAAGTCATACATAACTGTTAGTTACTCCGATTTGACTACACGGGCGAAGCCGCAGGTAAAAGAAAGTAGATAAAAAATTATAAATAACTGTTTATTTGTCATCAAATTTTACATACTTACTACATAGCTACATTCCGTTGATACGATACAATCGGTAATCGATACAGATAATTATCGAAGAGTGATAAGATAAAATATTTTGGACGCTAATTTAAATGAAAAAAAAAAAAAACATCCTATAGCGTTAGGATATTAAACTAAATTTCAACATCGCCCGGTTGTTATAGAGAATTGTTAAAAGCTTTTCGCCACTCTCCCCACTGAGTCGACGCAATACGAAAGCGATTTAGCACTTCATTTTCAGTCTATAAAAACATTTTATGCACATTACACTTTTGAACAGCTTAAGTAAATGGACATTGCATACTTTATTTTAAATATTTAAGTTTAAGTAATAAAAAAAAAAGTTCCCATTAATAAAAAAAAATTAAAAGCATACCCATATTTATATTTGTCATGTCACTCTAAATAGTCATATGTATATTTGGCGTGACGAGAAATCGATTCGTAATATTTTTAAACTTGTATTCATATAAATAAATACCGGTTCATATAAATACCGAAGGGGAAAAAGATATTTAGAAGTGATCGTTCCGTAAATCTACATAATCAAAAGCTTCAATATACACCATACGACCACAATAGTATTGGAATTTGTGATGAGTCACGTCAGTATTACCGCTCTGAAAGTAACTTTTAACAATCAATGACTCATATGTGTGTAAAAAGTTAAACCACCATAGCTTGGTTACGATATGATACAAGTATATTATTATATAAATAAACAAAAAAGTGAAGTAATATTTGAATCAGATTCTATTCTGGTACAATTTCAAAAAACGAAAGCCTGAAAGTTTAAAATTATGATGCGAACATGACTCGTCTGCTGCCAATTAACGTCCGCTTTTTAGGGTTTAAAAAGAGGCAAAAATTGGAACCCCTAATTACCTATTACAACCCACGCAGAGCACAATCGGGGGTGTATTTGCAATATCATTAAGTCGAGTTCCGGCGTGTTTCGAACAATAATGACATTAATTCTCCACAGTTCGTGTGGATCCTTGACTACGAGTTCATCAAATCGCTTCTCACGTGTGTGGGTGAGCACCTAAAACCGTTTACGTTCAGTACAGCGGTTGGCCTAAGCTAGTTTCTGATTGGCTCTCGTGTCTGTATAATACGGGCGGCGGCCGACAGTATGAACCCTCTGATTTAATTGAAGATTCCACGATCGACGTCCACTGTACCTTGACACCGTCAGTGCATATGTCTGCGCTTCGCTTGGAGTCCACTATCTATCGATGATTATTGATCCTTGTTAAATTTTGCGCATAGGGGTGGCTCTGCATTAGTGACAATTCATTTGTATTAATAATGTTTACAAGGACCTCTATAGTAGATGTTATTTTTCAATTCGTTAGTGTAAAACTAGCAGCTTTCCAAATATTATTTGAAACTTAAACTTAATATTTTATGGTTCAATCCAAACTGGCTTTTACAGAAAAATGTAGAGAAGTGTATTAGGAAAAAAATATCATTGCAAACTTACAAATCTAGTTATGTGTGAAGAAATCAGAGCTGCCAAATACGTACCTGTAAAAATAAAATATAACATTGTTAGCTATTACAAAGCTGATTTAGCACATAGTTAAAACAAAAAACAAAACAAAAATAAACTTTTACTTAATTTTTTAATTTAGTCTCGTTCAAAATTTGAATAAATGAATATTATTTGTGGACGATATATATATGTAAAAAAAACTCTTCATTTTGTAATTTACAAAGAATTAAGACGCCCCCGGGGAATAACCTAATAGGCACAATTATCGGTAACGCGTATTGAGATCTTATTCGCCTCCCCAAGGTGCACGTCTTGGGAAAGTCTACTAAAGCCTTTCGAAATTGGAAATATTTGAAACCTTGCAAATTAACTTATATTTATTTAAATTGTAATAACAATAATAATTGTCCGCTTTTAAAAAATATAATCAATGATCGTTTTTTTTCTAATAATGTATTTGTAAACGATAATAAAAATTAAGCAAGGTTAATTAATTTAGAATTTTCCTTCAAATGAAAGACTCATGACCTTCCCTTGCTGTTCTAGAACTCTCAATTACGCTATAACAGCATATACCAGTAACTAAGTCTTCTAGTCTCAATATCATTTAATACAACAATGTATTTCCACATAAGAACATAATAGGTATAATTAGTTAATGTTTCCAGTGACTCACTGTCGCCTCATTATAAATTAATAAATATATGAATAGATTGAGACATTATGACTCAGCGGGTCAGCGTCAGGCTGTAAACACAAAGGTTGTTAGTTCATTTACTCGAGGGTATCAAAATCTATATCTATATATATATAGATATAGAAGTTCTATATATTTAAAAATATATAGTGTTATTGGTGATTGATTAGCCAAACATAGATTTTTTTTAATTAACCTCAAGTTCGAAAAAAGGGAAACGAAATGTCCTAACAAGGTCACCTCTGCCTGTCACAAAAACATTACTAGATGATTTATTAAACAATAGTGATATCGAAAAGGTTAAATTACACATTAGTTATAATACAACAGATAACAGCTATTGCAGATATTAAGAGATAATAGTGAAAAATATTCTTTTAATACATTTCTTTGATAACACAATATGGGCGTGTGTGTAAATAATGTAAGTTTATATTATACATTTTAAAATAAATTTTTGTTGACAATCACGATAACAGCGCCATGATTATAATATTATATTACGTCAGTTGCGATAAAATGTTACATGTGTTTTAATAACAATTGATTTGAAAGTTTCTAATTTAAGTCAAACCAGACAATCACGAGTTTTGTTTCAGATATTTTTCCGGAACTAGTACTACCTGTAGATGCTAGCTGCCAAATTTCATAATTTTTTATCTTCATTTTTTATCTTATAAAAGTTACTTTTTTCCTTAAAAAATAGACGTTAATTTTGTTTTTCGTTTTTTTAATGAAAATTAATCTACATATGAGGCCGATCGTGGCGCAGCGGCACGAGGTGTGACTGCAAATCGACTGGTTGTGGGTTCGATCCCCACTCGAGGAGATGAAATATTTACTTAAATTTATATTTCCATTTCTTCGCTCTGGTGTCGAGGTTAAGCGCGGCGTTGAGTTCTGCCACTCAACACGCAATGCCTCCAGAATTCGGCAGAAAGTGGGGAACAGAGTGTCTTATCTCTAGGTTCCCTCTGCCTACCCTGCTGTGTGCGGGACACAGCGTGAAGCTAATTTAATTTTTTTTTTAATCTACATATACATTTCGCGTGTAAGTCAGAACACTGTATTAGTCAGAGCACTAGGCATATTAATTATCATTATTATTATTTTGCGTACTCAGTATATAACCTTCAGTTCTATTTTTACTTAGTTTTATCAGTAGTTTTATGTGGGCCAAGTTCCTTGGTAAATTTTAGTGTCAAAGGCGGGCTGTCATTAAGACGCTTCGCTCTTTTCTGCCGAATTCTGGAGGCATTGTGTTGAGAGAGTTGAGTGGTGAAACTCAACGCCGTGCTTTGCCTTGACACCAGAATGAAGAAATGAAAATATTAAATATTTAATTAATTTATTTATTTAATTTCATTCACTCATTCAATCTCTTCCTTAATATGAATCGTAAGTCAGAATTTTAATATAAATTTGTGAATTTTAGTATTTAAAGCTTTGTTTCAAAAACTTAGTTTGCTTACAATACACTATGCCTAAAGTGGCAGCGGAGGTCGTTATCAGAACACACGCGCTGCGCGTGACTACTCTTCAAAGCTTTGTAAATATTAGATAATTATTACATAATTTTGCTATCATTTACTAGTTACAGCCACTTTGTATATATAATTTCATAACAATTAAATTTAAATAATTTTTATTTTGTATTTACTAAAACATATCAATTTAATTTTTTTTATATAGATACATCTAAAGTAGGTACTTTGGAGATACAAGTGCAATACGAAAAATGAAAGTTTTTTATGACTCCAATTCGCAGTCATTTAAAACGAAGTTTGTGTATAATTAAAATCCACAACCACTTTTGAAAAGACAACACGTTTTTGTATTTTTATTATTTACAGAAATGTAAGTTATTTAAAAAGTAAATATATTCTGATATAAATAGTAATAATGTATTATATAGTACTAGATTAATACTACATATTTAAAGTATTGAGAAAAAATCAGATATGAGTCGGACTCGCCCCCGGAGGTTCCTTACCGAGGACTGTAGGTCAACGAGGAGTACAACTTATAAAATTAGACACTTAAGTTTGCGGACGTATGCACTCATTTCGGAGGCGTGGCTAAATTGTTTGCTCCGGTAAAACACCGCTCTTGCGTTGAGTTGCGCTACTCAACATAAGCAATGTCTCAAATATTTGTCTACAAATTTCAATAATAAATTTAAGGGCAGTTAAAAGTCCACGAAAGTGAAGTTGGGCGTCGACTATCCACGCACATACTCGTACATATATAAAATTACACACATCTGTATGTATGTATATACATGAGCATATAATATATCAGTTCTGTGATCACGACATCACAGGCTTTACCTGTAAAAAGGCATTGCATGATGATACGAGAATGTGTAAACTTTGCGCAAATATGATAATATTTATCTCCGATATCTGCTCGCTGACGGTGTCAACGCTCTACAACGAGGAAAAAGTGCAAATAATTATTACTTATTAATAACTTATTTTGTGTTAGTAAAAAAATATCGACGGTAGGATTAAAATAGAGCGAGGTCTATTCAGAGAAACAGCGTCGTTTTAGTAAAAAAAAATATATAATATCTAAAATATTTCAACATTATTAATGAATAGATAATTATTTTTATCATTGATGATTCCTGTTCAAAGTACCCAAACGTTAATTTATTTTATTTAATAAAAATATAAAGAAAACTAAAACTCGTATACAGCTCCTCGATTATAAGTACATACCAATAAATATTGCTCCGCTTTCAAAGATTCACGAATAAAGAACCACGTAATAAATATTATAAAAATAGAACTATTCATATTTACCATTTCAAATTCTCCTTTTCAAAAGAAATGGCAAAAGCTCTTATTAAAGGAAAAAAATAAAACCCTTACGATAACAATCTATTCCGCTATTCAACTAAAAAAGTGCTGCGAAGAAAATGCGCCTGAAACGTAATATTCTATTCTTACAATTTTTCTAAAGACCGAAGAAGAATAATGTATACCACATTTAAACAACGTTACGACTACATACATATACAACAGTATAGTATAGTATAGTATAGAATATTATATAACTGTTTACTACTATTGTAATAGATATGAATGCAAAGGAACTGAGGACTTGGTTTCACTAAGAACATTTAAGTGCATTTACTAGTCGTAAAGTGGCGTGCACACGACCGCAGTCTACCTACTTGCGAAGTGAATCAACATCAAAGCTGGAGACTAAATAAAATTGAGTGAAGTTAAGACTTGGCTGCTCAAAAGAGTAAGAACACTTCAATATCAAAATAATTGGCTAGGTCATTTTAGATTATTGTTCAGAAATATAGAATAGGTTGAATAATGTATAAAAAAAGTAAGCTGACTGCGCAAAGATCGTTATTAAAAATGAATAGTAAAAGTATTGAGATTATATTTAACTGCAGGTTAGCTGACTATTAAGTATTAAATTAAACATAAAAAATTATGATTCGTCTAAATTTTCACTTTCTGGATTTTTTTCTTTATTTATATTGTAAGTCTCACTTTATAACTGTAGGTACACGGGAAGTAGGTGCCCTGTAGGTTTTGATTACGGAGCAAATTTTATACAAAATGCAGGAAAATCGATGCATTTATGCATCGATTCTTTTGATTGCGTTGACATAAAAGCTTGATTTCTGTTCTTCAAAAGACCATAGATCTTAATATTTTTCTCCGCGAAAAAAATTTAAAATTTCTCTTTTGAAAAGTATTTTAATTTAATTGTGCATTATATGTTGTACATTTAGTAACGCTGTTAATAATAATGACCATGACTTGTCTAATAATAAGCAAAATGAGTAACACATACATGTATAAGGCGTTGGTTCGAACTAATCTGCCGTTGAACGTATCTAGCTAAATTAGAATTGTTTAAATTAAATAACCAAATTCCATACATCCCATTGTGTATTATTTATTGGATTGGAAAAGAACAAATATAGAATAAATTACTATAAAATTTTGTAAATGAATAATATAAAATAGCTTAGTAACCAATATAAAAGTTTGTTATCAGCACGAGTCACGGAGCACCTCTTATTTTATCGTGAATTGCAACAAATAACAGCGATAACGGCCAATAAAGAGTTACGTGGTCGAACTGTGACGTCAACATATTGTATTAAACGTGTATGCCGTTGCCGGTATATCTTCATAATAAGATTATCAAGAATTTTCGTTGGTTCAGTTACATGAAATGATTTAATGTACCAAATTAACTTGGAATTTATTTTTTATTTTACTATTAAATGTGTATGATTGTTTATTGCAAATATTGTGATTTCCGCACAAGATTAATTAAGATTTTAATTGTTAATTGCAATTAAAATTTACTCAACTCCACTTTAATGAAAATCCTTCAAGAACAGACTCTCTAGTATGTAGGCCAGGGTTGCCGGGCGTCCATATGAAATAAGACATGGATCCGGCTTTAATTATGTCTGACGGACGTGAAGCCTTATATAAAAAGGCAAAGTATATAAAACGTGAACGTCTGAATCACTTTCTATGTATATATACTTAGTGACGATAAAATAAGACATCTATCTATACGGCAGGCGACGAAACATCGATCAATCTGAGATCTAATAGCAATGTCTGACCAAGTTGGCGCCGCTTTGACCGACGTACGTACCTCGTTCCGCTCGCAGACACTAGGATTATATGAAGGGTTTCGTGTGACAGAACTTAATTCTGCCCTTTGATCAACTTTTTTGACCAAATGAGGCGGAGGGGATTTATTAAGTCTTACATTTAATGCAAGTTTTTATGCTTATGTATAAGATACCATAAAATCATTTGAATCATATGTATTTAGTATAATTATCAAAATCACATATTTTAATAGATTTTATTTGGGCACTGTCTGTTAGTTCGAGTAAATCGAATACAGAAAATAGAAACGGTTCGTTGACTATTAAAATACAATGGGAACGGAGTGTCTTGGCACTGGATTCCAAGATTCTCTCTTTCTCTCCTGTTACGTGCGAGATATAGTGTGAAAAATAATGATACTGTTAACCTTTGACAGAATATTCATCCAAAACATAAATAGGGGTCATTTTTAAAACAGAAAATTGTTAATTCTGTTTCAAAAGTGTAAGTAAAAAGGGTTGTCATTTTGTTCTAATGTCAAAATTAAAAATTAAAAAAACGTTGCGCCCCTGCGCTACGACTGGCCTCTAATGTCTGTTTATATAAAATACAATTGAATCCCCTAACACAAACAGATAATTCAGAATTAAAGTCATCCGAATATCTTTACTTTGTCAAAATAACAAATCTTTTATATTTACTCTAAATAAGAGAATATCACTTGATAAAATAATATTTTATTATTGAAAAAATAAGCCCTAACAGTTACCTTCAAACTTCGAAGTAACTGGTCTTCTTTGAGAAACCAAGATGTTTCATAAGTTTAAGCTCAATTAGTATTTGAAATTGATTAACTTAGTTTTGTATTAATTTTGTAATATAACATTTATTTTCCTTTGAGAAAGGAGTGTTTCAACACCACTACCTACTCTTTACTGCACTGGTGCGCGAGAAGCTGTATACGTACATAATAAGTAACGTTTCAAATGACATACTGCAGAGCTTTTTGAAATTAAGAGAAGTCGACGTTGTATTTCTATTTACAGATCTCATTATACTCGGCTCTTGCATACGTTTATACAAAAGAAACTTTTTTAATAAAAATATGAAATATCATACATGAAGCTGTTATTAAGATAGCTCTTTTTGACTCTATCATGTGTAAGACAGTTAAAGATTACCTTAAGTTATTTATTGCTATTATATCATTACGCCTTATTTTAATTAAAAAAAATGCAAGAATTTAAACTTTAAACTTAATCTTTTTTTTTAACAAAACAAATCAGGATCTATCTAATTGGTTCTTTTTGTTTTTTATTCTATATGTCTATAAGTTGACAACAAAGTGATATAACATTAAAATTGTAATAAACAAAAAATGTATTCACGTGTATTTTTATATAAATATTGTATTTGTTTTAATTAGTAAAATATTTAAACAATTGGTTAAATTAAACTGCTGAATTAAATACATATTATACACTTCGTCTCTCACTTTTCGTTGAATTTTTCGAGACATTGCATAGGTATTGAGTGATGGTTGGTACCAGAGTTAAAAAAAAGGAAATTCATAAATAATAATACATTTCTCCGAGGAAATCGAACCCACAATCGTCTCATTAAAGTCATATCTTGATACCCCTGTATCAAGACGGCCTCAAATTACATACTACTGTGTAAGAATATTTACATAATGTCAGTAAAAAAATGGTTATATAATAAAATTCGAAGCTACCGTAAAAGACATACCGGTATCAAATTTTACGTACACTATAAACCGAGATTGTCACTTAAGACGATATCAGATCATTGACACCATGTCAATATGAGATAGTTCGGAGCAGGTTGGTCCTGTATTGAAGGCTGTGCGTGCGCCAAAACTGTATCAGAGCCGTGAGGTTGTGGTAGGTCAGCGAGCGCATTCCACCGGGCCGCGGCTCCGACGCCCACTAAATATAGCCTGTACAAGTGAACGAACTGACCGCCGAACGGATAAAATTGCATACACTTTGACAATGCGCTTTACGGCCCTGGTACTTGCGTTTATTTATAGAAACAAAGAAATGTACTGCTCCGCGCGAGAAAAAGTAGTAAAAAAAATTAGAAACGCCTGAAAGATACTTTTGAAACATGCTATTTAATTACTCAGTTAATTTATATGAACGTATATTACTACTATATATATGTAAATATATGATATCAGTAATGCCATTTACGTCAACGTTGTGAACTTTAGCCAAATGTTCACACTTATTGTGAACGATAATTTTGTTTATCTACGTAATTGACACACTGTGTGTACATAAATAACAAAGGGATTACGAGACAATTAACATAGAATAGAAATTCACTATTACAATAAATTATATACAGAAAAAAATAATAAATATATAAATTAATCTAAATTTGAGGCCAGTCGTGGCGCAGCGGCACGAAGTGTGACTGTAAAATCAATTGGTTGTGGGTTCGATTCCACTCGAAGAAATGAAATATTTACTTAAATTTATATTTCCATTTATTCGTTCTGGTGTCGAGGTTAAGCGCGGCGTTGAGTTCTTCCACTTAACACACAATGTGTCCAGAATTCGGCAGAAAGTGGGGAACGGAGTGTCTTAACACTAGGCTCCCTCTGCCTACCCTGCAGTGTGCGGGATACAGCGTGAAGCTGATTTACTTTATTTTTTATTAATCTAATATTCATTTAATATCTTGAATTATCTCCGTGACGGTCCGACACGTGCTGGACATACCAAATAAAAAATGAAACACAAAAAAACGTTTATATCGAAATGGCATGACGCCGCTAATGCTTACATACATACATACATACAAATGCAAATAGCGAGTGTCTGACGGCGAGACACGGACACGGACACGGCCCCGGCCGGCGAGAGCGCATTTATTTGCTTATCAGAACCATAAACGCGCTAACCGTACACGATAACCGAACAATGAGTGTAGAGCAGGCGATACCTACGACATTAGTGCTGTGTACGCTGAGATATGCTTATCAGCCAGTGTCAATACTCTTTTGTGTCCGAGATAGCGGTCTGTTTGGCTTAATGCGCCGGGCACATTCTTTGGTTCTGAATAACCATCGACAGTGGCTTGACCTATTGGCTACTAACGGCTTAGGATGGTACGGCTGGATTAAAGTAAAAACGAGAGAGCAAAATTCGTTTTAATTTTGCTTCCTTTTATTCCAGTTTATAAATGATTAGTTACTTTTAAAAGAAGTATACTTTTAATAATCCCTTTTTAATAATCACGACATGATAAAAAAAAATTAAAAGTCATGTGTATAAAACGTCAAATAAACGTGTCTCATTCTTATTATTAATTCGTAAAAAGTCCATTGTGAACAATTTTTAAGTGAAATTTATCCTGAAATTATTATTATGTTTGCTATAAAATTACACAGACTATAAATTTATTCGCTTTTAATGAATAACAAACGTAATTATGGTAATTTTAGTGATATTTAAATATGACTTTTGAACTTTGTCTTTTAAGTATGTTTGCACTGTTCGTTTGCCTAATGAATGTGAGTACACACTTAACAATAGATACACATAAAAACATAGATAAGACCTCTTTTAACATAAAACATATTTTTTGTTTGATATATTAGGAAAAGACCAGTATTTTTATCTTGTAAATAATTTACAAAACATGTTTTATATATATAACATAAAAGTGACAGCGAATTTGACATTTGTTTCTAAACTATGATTTATAAGATTTTTATTATTGCTACAACATATCCTTTATCAAGTTCTAAAAATAAATAATGATTTAAAATAAATATAATGATATATGCTTATGGTGTAATATAGCAATGCGGCATGAAATATTAATTAACTCTACAATGCCCCGGAAGTAGTGTAAAAGGCTTCTTCCGGTAGATTTATTTACGATCATCATTTATAAAAAAACAGTTCCACTTATCACTATTATGTCATGTTTGTCTAATTTGGAGACACGTCAAATGAAAAATTACTTTTGTAATGAACTGTTTAACATTCACTTTTATCTTAACTACCCTTAAGTGTTTTGTTGTCTTAACGACGTATCATTAACTTGTATTACATTTCAACAGTATCTTTCATACATTAACATTTTTGTATCATTTAAATTAGAAAGCATTCTTTGAACTCACAGCTACTGTCATCGTTTATCACTGCGACCTTCGCAAGAGCAGATTGATAAGAGATAACAACCTCTCGAGCGATACTTTTGTAATCAATTTAAAAAAATATATTTTCTTTATTATGTATTATATTTAAATATTTCAATTGCAATATAAATTACAAAATTAAGCAGTAGGTACGTGCTTAATATATGAAATTGAGTCGGTGGTGACGGGGGCCGCCGGCAACGAGCGGACGGATATTGCTTTGCGCAAGAGTGTGAGCTGCCGACGCCGGCCGACGGGAAGTCAGCTGACACTTATTGACGAATGCGAACTTTGTTATTACAAATTAACCACCGAAGGTGATGTTTGTGCGCCTTGATCATACAGAATATCATGAAATATCACGAAAAACGCATCTAGTTAACACTCTCTCTCTCTAATAAACGGACTCGCTAAATGTAAAACTTATTCGTCAAATCATCAATTATTCTCCGAATCACCTTTGGCACTGCGTCTGGTCTAATGGTAGACCCATAAAATTGAATAGACATCAGCTAAAGATATTCACGAGCGACTAGAAATAGCCACCGTAAGTAGTGTCAGGCGCGAGATTGCAGTGATCGATCGCACTCACCGTGCGCTCGTAGGCAGCAGGCGCGCCGGTCAGCTGAGCGTAGACGGCGTAAGAGTCGCCGAACTGGCAGCGTCGAAGGGATGGCCGGCACTGGGGCTCCGGGGCACTGCGCGAGGCACGAGTCGCGGTCGGGCTCCGGGCTGGGATCACGGAGGCACACACACACGGACCGCACGGAATGCTTCAAGCGGAGGCGGATTGCATCGCGGCTCTCGTACTACCAGCGAGAGTGTCGGCGAGCGACTGAGTGCCGGCGTAGCGCGCGGGGGCCGCCGCCGGCGCCCGCACCCGCGCCGCCCCGCGCCGCCCACTTCCTCCGATGAATGACAATAATGGAAGACGTTCAACTCGCCCGCAAACCGAATAATATGAATCATTGCATTAGGGTGCAGCCCCGCCCGGCCCCAGCCAGTAGTGCACTACTGGGCGGTGGGTAGTGGGCACAGCATAGCACAACACAGCACAGCACTGTGCACACACAGGTATATCGCCGAGATTGCGACGTAGAGTACACAGAGAATGTCGCAGTTGGCCGCTATGCGGGTAATTCGGAGCGGACGGGTGGCAGCAGTCGCAATTAGCAGGTCCACATGGCAGACGGCGGCGGCTGCTGCGGCGCGCTCGCGACGCCACTAATCTTATCTACGATAATCTAATCCGGCGCGACGCCCTCTCTTGTGTTTTCTTCCAATTGTGTCCACTCAAGGTAAATTAGAGGTTTTCTCTGGAGATTCAACACTCTACTATGTGGTAAAATGGCTACAACGACAGACCAAAAGGAACTATCAGACACGCATATTATTTGCCAGAAATTATAAAGCACATTAGATCCACAACGCAATCATACTTTGTAGGAAAAAAATTGTCTAGACGAAATATGTAATGTACACAATAAAATGGCTGAACGAAGATTGTCGTAATTTGTATAAATTTGCAATAAAAAAAACTTGTTTCTCACTCACAAAGCCTCGTCTACATACTATACATACTTTTGATATGTAACTTTTTTGTAACAGCAACAACAACACTAATATGGTGTCTTAGAGAATAAATCATTTTTAATAAAAATTTAAATACCAATTTAAATGTAGAGTGACCTAAATATATTTAGTTTCAGTGTTCCATGAATCGCTTTACGAACTATTTCAATAAAACAATATAATAATAATTGATGATTAAACGACCTTTATTAATAATAGGCTTACGTACAGCGCGAGAAGATTTATGGTTTCCACATAGACCTTCGTGAAGAATTGGACATTAAGAGCGTCCCGGGTCCGCATCGCTGTCGCAAGGCAACCAGGCTTGTTTTATTTTGCGCGATCCTTAAAGTTCATCTCGTCTAGACCGGTTCACCCACGCCCATGCCTCGCACAGATTTCTGCATCTTGCAACGGACTCGCCTTACAAGTTACTTTATACCCTTTTTATCCTTTTGCAAAACGCCGTGATATTGGCCGCTCCGTCGCGTTAATAGTGAAACGATTTGCCGCAAAAAATGTTATTAACATTATCCTCCTGGCTATGAAACATAATTGTGTATTCTATGAATCACTGCAATTACTTTTGTAAATCAACAAAAAATAACATTAATTAATTACCTGAGATTATATTTGAGATGTCTTGTCTAATATCTTTTTTTAAAAAAAATAATAAAATTAGATTTTTAAAAAAGTAAGCAATAGTTTAATATACACACAAATTTAAAATTACACTTAAACACTAACAATGTAAGCGTAAAAACTCCATAAAAATTATATGGCTTCGTTTTCTCGCAAATATTTTTACATTTTGTATGTAGAGATACATAAAAATTCGCATCTTTCAAAATAATGATAAAATATGATCAGATTTATGCTCACCGTGCATAGTAATTTCGAAGTGACAAAGTTGTACATAAAGAGTTTTTTTTAAGTTTATAACTTGCATAATTTATAAAATATGTACGTACTTTTATAAATTAACACCTTAAATAAAAAAAATGAGGTCAGCCATTGCGTAGAGGCACAAGCGCGTGACTGTAAATGCGACAGGTTGTAGGTTCGATTACCATTCGAGGAAATTAAATATTTAGTATTGTCATTTCTTTGCTCTGGAGCCGAAGAAAAGCACGGCGTTGAGTTCCACTCAACACGCAATGCCTCCAGAATTCCACGAAAATTGGGGAGCGACGTTTCTAAGCACTGGGCTCCCCCTGCCTACTCTGCAACATGTGGAATACAGAGTAAAGCTAAAATTAAATGATGTAGAATTGAAATGATTAAACAGAACCAAATAATGACTGACGACTACCTCCAATCAAAACACATAAACTACAGCAAGGTTGCACAAGGACACTAGCCAGTACCTATGCAGGTAGCGGCAGCGGGTAGCGACAAAGTAACTCATTATAATCCAGCAAGAATGGCGCTCTGTGGCCCAGCACGGAGGTTAAATATCTAATGCCTTTGTATGCCCACATAATGTTTCATGAGAGCGGCGGTTATGTGCGATATTGCATGGGAAATTTAGCTTTAAATTGCTAAATGAAATTGTAGTCTACATGGATGAATTTTGGAACATTTTATGTGCTAATTAAATTGAAGAATTATATTTCTTTTTGCAACGAACTTTTCCAGTGTGAACGTTTTATGAATGTGTAATGCTTATGTTATTTTTTTTAAGTTGTTGGTGTGGAAGTAACGAAATTAAATACTGATATATTAAAACTAGTTGATGAATGGAAACGATTTTTGTTATCATAACTTGTATTGGAAATTACAAGTTAATAACTAAACTGTTGGAATGTAGATTTGTCCGTGGTCTAAAAAGAATGTTGTTAAAAAATATTATTAAATTATAAGTATCCGGCTGACTGTTTATGTTAACTCTAGAGTAATAAAACTCTACTTTTCTTCATTCATTGAGTAATTATTTAGATAGCCCAAAAGGTAAAGTATGAGACAAATATTCGTATATTTCGTGGTTTAGAAGGCGTCATTTATATTTTCAAATATGTACCGACCTACCAATTAGTTATTAGTATTGTTTCATTCAATTTATTCAGTGTTCTACGAGAGACACTTTTAAAAAACAATAATACTTACATAAATTGTAGAGCACAAATATATAACTTCCAAATAGAAATATTAAAGAAAGAAGAATTGTTAAAATAAAGACTTAATTTATAAATACATATTCTTGTTATTCAATATATATTGTTAATTTGCCATTTCTGTATAAACTATAAAATTTTCGTTAAATAATTTTAACAGATTTACGTACATATAACATTGTACGATCAATACATACATTGGAATTTCCAATTCATTTATTCTAAGCAGTGACGGCATGGAAATGATATACGCCAGCACATAGCAACAATGCATGCAGCGAGATTATTATCAAAATGATATTCATTACGGTGACCGCGGGCCCCGTGGTACTTGTAGAGACTCTTGTTAATTAAGCTCTCGACTCCGACTCCAGATTACCATCGTATTGTAGGCGAAATTATATTTATAATTTAATATTTTGTATTTGTAACATACCTATAAAGTAGGTTTTTACCGCTAGTGATGTAATGGCCTCACATTAACTTAATTGTGGTGGAGATTTTGTTAAATATATAATTGTATATATTAAATAATTTGAATTTCAATAATTTTAATTGTAGATTTTTTTTTATATTTGGAATATATTTTTTTTTAAATGTTTTAATTGTTGAAGGTAGGCTTGAGCCCGTTTTTTTTGAAAACCGTCCAAGCGATCCAACCTCTAAGCTATACATTCTCATCAAGCAACATTCTTATCAATTTTCGCTACCCAAAGCTTATAGCTAAGAGTGTCCAATTGACATTTCTATTCCATACTCAGATTAGAAAAATATTTTTAGAATAGTATCTATCATTTTTCTACCTCTTAAAAATACTTACTTAAAACCGCTTAGTATGGAATAATAGTTTAAAAGTGATAGAAATATTTTCAAAACAGCTTGCAATTACGTTGCGACAATAGTTCTTTCAATAAGCAAATGTTATAAATATTATTAAAACCACAATCTTATAATATCCATTATTATATTTTCCTTACTTTAACTAGGCATAACGTACTAAATATAAAATAAATAATGTATATTATCCAAGCACGGTATTTACCGTTTTTCATTAGGAGATAAAGATCATTTATCAAGTGTAGCTTGTCGTTGACGTGGGCCTCATTTCTCAAACCTTATTACAGCTAAATAGTGCATATACGTTTTAATTAAAATTAAAGAAAAAATAATTAAATTTATTCTAATTCAATTTAAAGACGCATTTGATTAATTTACTATGTTGTGAAATGTGGCCAAAACGCATGTAAAGTTTTAGTTTTTGCCCTAATAACGTGTATAAATGTATATAGAGTGCTTAACAACATTTGTGAATTTCATATTTTACACTTCAGTTTTTTAACTGAGGCTGTTGTGGCACGAGCCTGAGATTGTTAACGCTGAGGGTGACGGTGGGTTCGATTGCCACTCGGAGGAATTAAATATTTATTGTTTTTACTTCCTGGTTCTGGTAGCAAGGCAAAGCGCGGCGTTTAGTTCCGCCACTGAACACGCAATACCTCGCCAACTTTAAACAATACATGGGAAGTAAAAACAGTGTCATTATTCGGAATTGTAGAAATAATAAGTCTTACAATGTTTTCCAGAGCTATACAACAAAAATGTTATAAAAAACCATAACAGCTAAAAGTAAGATATTTTTAACAGAAATTTAATTTATATATTATTTATTTCCATTACAAAAAAGTCATTGCATCAACATTTCAGCATCTGGTCAGTATTTTTGCAATTTTAATTTTTCTGGCTATCTAACAGAAAAATCACCTAAATTTTCATGAAGGGTGATAACAAGACCACGAAATTGGATTTTGCGATATTATCTACAGTTGTTAGTGACAGGCGGTCCGGTTTAGATCTCTGTGGTTTTTGCCTTTATCCCCGCACAGCTACCGCATGTCACACCCAAAGCCAAAAAGCCTACGCTTCTATAAAAAAATAAATACTTTCCATTTGCAAAATTTCAAAACTATCTTATTCTAAATATATTTGTAGTTTATATTTATATTTAAAATATTACTGTTTAAATAAAAGATAAAACTCTTTTAATTGATAGTCGTAGAGCAGGGGCACAAGCGTGTGCCTGTAAATGCAACAGGTTGTGAGTTCGATTCCCACTCGAGAAAAAATAATATTTAATATTTTTATTTATTCGCTCTGGTGTCGAGGTAAAGCGCGCCGTTGAGTTCCGCCACTCAATACGCAATATCCCCAGAACTCAGCGGAAAGTAGGAAGTAGAGTGTCTTAACACTAGCTCCCTCTGCCTATCACGGTACAAGCGGGATACAACTATATAAAATTCTATTAATGGTAACTTACCTACTACTTTATTTACAATAGGCACGAGCTTAACTAACGCGAAATTGCAATATTAGAAAAAGCTACGTAAATCATAGCGGTATTTACCGATTTACTCTACGAACACACATACATATATGACTGTACGTAGGTACACGCTACATTACTAAGAGGAGTGCTTTCCTAAAAATGTACCTTTTAGAGTTCTCATAAATCTTTATAAAACGTTGGGGTTTTCACTGATAGTATGACGTTTTGAATCATAGAAACCGTTATGCTTAATGTCTCACCATTTTTCAGAAGTCGCATTTTCTGCGTGGGTAAAGATTATTGAGTAGCTATAACGTATATAATATGATATATGCTTATACAGTATGATGTATATATAACGATTACATATATTGTTTCATACCCTTTTCACTGTTGATAGTAATTATTTTGTAAAAATCACATTATATTATATGTCAATAATTTTATATATTTTCAAGTTATTCTTAAACATTGAATTTTATGAAAGAATTATATTATTATATTGTGACCTCGATAAAATTTTGAAAATGTAGCCTTATGCTTTCTATTCACGAAATAAATTCTTAAACAAAAAAATAGTTAATTTGTTGGACATTTTTAGACTAATTAATAGTAGAATCGTGTAGGTATATGCTACATATA
Source organism: Heliconius erato x Heliconius himera (assembly GCA_013421005.1). NCBI lineage: Eukaryota > Metazoa > Arthropoda > Insecta > Lepidoptera > Nymphalidae > Heliconius > Heliconius erato x Heliconius himera. The sequence goes on along the minus strand of JAATLQ010037741.1, from coordinate 33,465 downwards.
TGCTAGACCGGAAAACGGTTTTTCCTTTGCTGCTAATGTGTACCTAGTTATACTTATATACTCCTATTTATTTATAACTATAAATTGTCGAATCCTTTAAGTAATGAACTCCATTTTTTTCACCATTTAATATATCATATAATATCTTTCTTTTCAGTTCTAAGATAAAAGATACATACATGTATAATTATCAAAATTGTAAAATCGAGCTATGAATCATATCTATCTATCTATACGTAAAGTAGTGTTCAAGTATAGATTAACATATAATAAGCGTGGGTGTATCATTGAACCTTATTTTCTAGGAAATATTATAATCACAGTCATTTAGATGATTAAAAGAGATAATTATGTTTCTATTTTATCGTCGGCAAGACGTCAAGTACGCTGGCTCCATCCGTATTATCTTGATTACATGGTACCGGGAACAATTGATGGCCCACAAAATAACATAACAGTATACCATTATCCTTTATTAAAAGTAATAACAGGATATTTAAAACGGGTGCCATCGATACGGTAGGTATGTGTTAATTTTTGTAAATAACAAAAATATTGTAATTTTTTTTCCTGTGAAGTTTTTAAACAAAAATAATTGTATAAATTTTTATTATGTATCAAACAGGATAACAAAATATACAAAGCGTTAATTATGGTAAAAATTTACATAATCCATGTGTCACACAAAAGTAAACAATGTGACATATTTATATCGAAAGTGAGTTTTATTAAATAAAAGAGGAAAATTATGATATGAATGAGATCTATTTATATTATAAAAATATTTTGCCTGAATCTTCTCTAGAGTATCTAATTATAAGATAAAGACAAAAGCAGCCTTAAGTTGGACCTTGAATTTTTTATATCTAAGCTTTATTATTTTACTGATTTGAGGCCAGTCGTGGCGCAGAGGCACAAAAGTGTGACTGTAAACTAGTCTGTCTACTAGCTCTGGTGTCAAGGCAAAGCGCGGCGCTGAGTTCCGCCACTCAACACGCAATGCCTACAGAACTCGGCGGAAAGTGGGGACGGAGTGTCTTAACACTAGGTTTTCCTTGTTTACATTACTGTGTGCGGGATACAGCGTCAAGTTAATTGATTTATTATTTTACTCTCCAGTTTCTTATGGTTCTCTGGTGTAAGAATATAATAGGAAATATAATTTATATCTTTTTATGATATATTTGTCTCTTAAAAGCTGACATACATATTTTAAGGCGGTGAAAGAAATTATGAGTGTAACCAGTGGCGCCTTTGAAAAGTTGTCCTCAGATATACAATTTCATATTTTATTGTGAAAAGAATGCTTTTCACAAAGAAATTGTGAATAAATACCATACATTTAAAAAAGAAAATCCTTATTAATTTTGGATGATATAAATTAAAATATCTTTTGGATCTCTTAGCTAAATGGTTTCACATATATAAATATTATTGCTTTTAAAAATAAAATGCCTAAATAAAAACTAAACACATGCCTAAATAAATAGTTTTTTAAGGTTTCATAGCTCAAAATAGAAAAAAGAAATAACGGAATCCCTTATAGGATTCCTGTGTTGTCATTCTTTTCTTTTCTTTTTTCGAATGAGCAGTATGCTGTTGGCCCTATTGGCCTCTACAGCGTCACCGGGCTTGGGGAGGCCGAGCTAAAAGAGCTCTGACCTTGGCTTGGCTACCGTGGAATTGTGTTGTCAGTCTTTCAAGACTATTTATCTTGATATCACATGGCTCAATGGCATCAAGCAGAAATTAACATCAAATATCCAGGTTTAAGATATTTTTGCATAAACCTGGATATTAGATTTAAATATGCATAATTTTTACTGCATTTTGTATGAAATTCTCCGTGTAATTCAAACTTATCAGGTACTTTCGGTTGACCTACAATTATGAAGCTTGGCACGAAGTGTCAACGTACAATACAATATTAAAAAAGATCCGAAAAAATTTAATTTATAGGTAATAAATAGGAAAAAATCACTACAAAATGATGTTTCCACTTCAATTCATTTTCGTGCTTAGAGTGCATACTTAAGTTTATTAACTTTTATAAATTGTACTTTCCGTTGACCTACAATCCTGATATTGATGCGGAACCCTCATTCGGCGTGTCTAACTCTCACTTGACCGACTTTTTATATTAAAATTACTATTAATTTAAAACTCTTCTTAATCTATTCGTTCCAGACAACAATAACAACAACAAAAAAACATAAAAAATACATAGTAAACAACTAATCGACACCTCCAATGGTTTACCGTCCGACAAAATTCCACGTATTATTTCTAGTAAACTACAACAATCAAACTGTAATTTCCAGTTGCATACCTTAGCAAAGAAACGCGACGTAAATGAGGCAGGATTTCTTGGAAGCCTAGTTGTACGGTCACCGTAGCGGTACTGGAACGGAATGCCACTACTGATGCACGTATTGGATGTACTTACTTAGATAGGGATTAGTGAAAATTATCACTAAATAAATTAAATATATTCATTTAATGATTTAAATTCTAATATGAAAAAAAATCGTTTATTAGTTCTCATGTTTTAGAATGTAGCCTTTTTACAATTACAGTTTATTTAAGCCTTTTAAAATTAAAATATTTTGGTTAAATATGATTAAATAAATAAAAACAAATTCAATTTTACACCTATAGACCTGTGTCTATACTGTTATAGATAGCGACTAAGGGACCATTATCGAAATTATTAAGACATGTATACGTAAATTACCATTGCCATAAAATAATTTAAATTCATGCGAGACCACCTCTATGACGGTGAAATACCTCTAAACAAAAAAAGGAATACTAAGATTTATTCATAATTAAGTGAAAAAAGCATAACATATATATAAATTGATTTGTAACAAAAAAAATCGACTTCAAACTTTATAAACTTTTGAAATCGATCTCAAGCTAATGCTACAATAACCATACTACAATATCAAATTACTAACCTGTTTGTTTGGCACCGACATCAAAATTATAAAATCTTTCTTTAATTATTTTTGTTTAACAAAATCAAAGTACGTTTTAGTTTGTGTTAGGTAAATTTATTTTCTATTTTTTAGTTTATTGTTTGAAGTCGGTTTTTTTGTAAAAAATAATTTATTTTACGATTTTGAGTGGTAGTTAGCCCTTAAAAGGATGCTTGTCAAACGAGTACGAGGTAGTGGGTATCCTAAGTAATACTTTAATCTTAAATAGGTATTATTTTTGTACAAACTAATATTTTGGCATATTGGAACCTCTTCTTTTTTTGAAATCGGTTGGTTGAAAAGAAATGCAACGATAAGGAATCTCACTTATGACGAGAAGTAAACCGTTGTTCGCCAATTTTAACAATGTTTCTCCTTGTAACTTTTACAGCATAATTATATTTACCAAATAAAAAACAAACTTTTTTAACGGGATCCCATAATTAGAACCTAACCAATCTTTCACCAAACTATCCTTTCCAATAAAAAAAGAATCACCGGAATCGGTTGGCGTGATATTGAGTTATTCGTCCATTTGTCGCGCACACACCTAATGCAAATTTTAGACCTGTGATTTTCTCACAGTTATAATTGTGAGAAATAGACCAAATTAAAATGGGACCACACGGAAAGCACTACCTTTCAAATAAAATAAGAATCATCAAAATCGTTTCACCCGGTCAAAAGTTCTGAGGTAATAAACATAAAAAAATATTCGAATTGATAACCTTCTTTTCTTACAGAAATTGGTTAATAATACATACAGTCAAATTGATTACCTCTTCCTTTTAAAAGTTACTAGAAAAAGTAAAAAGTGCGTTATTTTTAAAGTTAACTATTACATATAAAGTACTATTACTACTGTACTATTGTATATTTTGGAGGTAATAGTGTAACTTCTAAAATAAACAATACTTAAAAAGTTTAGTTTCAGTTTAGTTTTATTAACGTTTATAACTTATATTTATTTGTATACTTCCAACATAAAAAGATTAGCCATCTTTTTTTCTAGCTTGCATATAGTTAGATAGGCAAAGAGAGTAGTGTTGATATAGTCTGTTTTCCATTTTCCAAGACATGGAGCGCTTAAAAATTGTGAAACGGAACACCGTTTTTTTGTTACCAAGACCAGAACATAAAACTAATTTATTAACTCAATTGGTCAGCCCTCGACGACCTTGCTCTGCTACAAACTGCTGATTCATCTAAACAAAGATATTTGTATTTATTTCATAGATTTTTATATAATCTGATAAGATAAAACAATATTGTTGACCTACCACATATCAATCACATAATTTTTTTTTCACATCATTAATAACTAAAAATCGAGAGAGACCGAATAAAATATGTGTAATATATATATATATGACTGCAAATTAATTTCGAGCATACTACAGGGTAGGCAGAGGGAACTTAGTGTTAAAACACTCCGCTCCATATTTTCCGCATTATTCTGAAGGCATTGCGTGCTGAGTGGTGGAGAGCGAACAAATGTTATTATAAAACAAATAAAACATACAATCTAGCTGTGTGTAAGCAGTATTTCATGACAATGTACCAAAAGAACGGTAGGTGTGATTCTTTGCACAAACTACTTTCAAGTTTCAATGTAGCACGATTTAAGCGCAAAGGTGTAAAGATCCGTCTCTAATACTCTTAAGTATGTATTCTACTTTTATGTGTTTGTCTTATATAAATACTTTAGTGATAAGAAACATTGATAACATATAAAAAATAATTTAGGTTATAGTTCCAAAACCAAAAACAAAACACATAGATAGAAAGGAATGACACGACAGAAATTAATAATATTAAAACTTGATGTAATAATAATATAATTTATTTTATATTTGATTGATAATGAATTAAAAAATAAAACTAAAAGAATCACTTCATTTTATTTTATATCATTACAATTTATATATTGCTTGCAATATTAATTTTTCTTGAGCCTCAGTAAGTTTATAAAACGAATTTTCAAATTGAGAAATAATATTTCAAATGAATGCACTTTTTTTCCAGAAAACGTACCACATATTTCAATTCACAGTGGGAAAAACTCGGCGCACAACGTGCACATCGTAACTTCATTAAGATTAACTCTGGAGGACGAAAACGACGAAATTTAATCAGCCTTACACCATATTCATGATGACAATCCGATTGCAACTCGAGATTTGGTTGACGTATCTACCTACGTGTGTTTTAATGTCTTCCTTTTTGCAAAGTTTGATTTTTTTGGCTTTGCGCTACATCCTGTATAATCCCGTATACAGCAGTATGGAAACCCTATTATTAATATAGTCCGTTCTCCATTTTTTCGCTGAATTTTGAGGACATTGCGTATTGAGTGGCGGAAGTCAACGCCACGCTCTGTCTCCACACCAGAGCGAAGAAATAAAACTATTAAATATTTCATTTTCACGGGTGGGAATCAAACCCACAATCGTCGTGTTGCGCCACAACTGGTCTTTTAAATTTTTTCACCATATACTTTTATATTAAAATGCATTGTAATGAGATGTTTATTATGTGAGGAAATTAACATATTATAATGGAACATGTAAAATTTTTTTAGCTTTCTTAGGTCAATTTTGCTACTTGCTATCTTTTATCTAACGCTAACTGTACTAAACACGTAATTTATTTGTTTATTCAGACAGATCAAAAACCAAAGATTGGTTGTTTTGTCGTTATGCTCTCAAATTTTATTTTATTTCTGTTTCATATGATTTAATTATTCATTGTTATATACTTGCGAGTACTTAACCTCACGAGTTTATAATGTATTTAATACGAAATTTGATATTGTAGTTCTATATATCAAAATCCAACGAGCTGTTCGGACATTAAATGTGAAAAATGGCAAAATAATTAAGAATATATAGTCTAGCGCCGGCGATTTAGTCCGTCCGGGATTGCGATTGGTCCATACTTTGCGGTCACTCAACCGTCTCTCAGCCCGTTACGTCAGTAGCCGCATGCCACAATTAGATCATACGAGACTTGCATCGCCTAGACCGCCTAGACTAGACTATTCAATACAATATATGATTTACTACCGTTAAAACTAGCTTTTTGCCAACTTGACTGCATTCCGCGTCTTCAGCTATTCGCTTTAGCGGAATGTAAGTCAATAGTCCGTTAGAAACTAAATATATTTAGTTTTTATTTTGAGTTTTGTTATTTTTTGTTAATATACTCTTAAATGAAATACAACTAACAATGTTTTTTTTTCCTATTAAGCTTGGTATATTACAAACATTTAAGCGGTTGAGTTTTAATCTTTCATAAACGATTCTAAAATTCCACCCCACAAAGCGCTTTGCTACAAAAATATTTCATTATTAACAGACACTTAGAGATTTGCCTTCGTAACTTCGATAAAGGCAGTTCAGTAAAGAAATTTTATTTTTCACCCTTATTTACGTATTCTTAAGCATTCGAAGCCAATTAGCTCTGAGAGTTTTACGAGAACTAACAAAGAAGAAAAGTTTGAATAGACTAACCACAGTAGTACAGCAAAAGATTCCGACTTAAAGGGAATGCAAGCAACTTATTTGAACTAAAACTTTAAATTGCATTTTAAATTTTGCTCGTTAAAATAACATTCGTATACAAACACCATCTTATTGCATTATTATCGCGTAAGTTCAAAACAAACTGTTAGTTATAATTTAACCCGTAACGCTTTACTTGAACTTTTCCGGCCGCGGTGGTAACATCTGACTTTTTTATGCCAAATGCTGCAAATTTGAGTAACTAATTATGTGACAAAAAAATTGATAAATATTATTAAAGCAGGTAAAAACCAAATACAATATTTACCAACAAACTAATTTATAAAAATCAGAACAACTACAACAAATTCTAAAACGAGGTACATTTCAATTGTTTACGTAAATAATATTATTATTATTTCGAAATAAGATAACATTTCCTTGCATGAACTAAGTCTAGCCCAGAGTCTAGAGTTAAGCCAGCTAAGTCTGGCGATAATACTGATAAACGTGGAGATACCTACAGGCGGTGCAAGGGGCCGATCGAGCACCCTCCAGTGTAGCGCCCTGCACCCGAGAGCTCCTATACTTCACAGCTTTGTAATCGCCCTCTAAAAATACCTCCGACAACGCCATTGTTATTGTTAAACTTTTATATTGAACTACGTCTACGTTAATATTAAAAATTATATTTGTTCTTATCACTTAAGTGAATGTCACTTCCTTGACTCAATATTTGTTGTCGTGAATTCAAATCCTACTTGATGGAATATTAATAGTAGATACGTATGACTGGTATCTGAATCTGACTGGTAATCGAACCAGCAATTATCGCAATCAACGATAAAAAAACGTTGACCCTCTGTGGTTCGACCAACTATAGTATATTTTTCAATATCATTTAAAGAGGTCACATATTGCTTTTGTAAATGGTACTTAAAATGATATTAGTCTTCACTTTATGTAAGAGCAGGCCAGTAACAAATAACTAAAAAAAAAATAAACCCGACTGAGGCTATTTTATCACAAACATGAAGTCTTATCTTATTTGTTCAAAGCTAAAGTACAATTATCAGTAAGCTTTATCTAGCATTTTGTACGCTGAAAACATTGTGTAAAAATGCTTTTGTTTCACTTCTGTTTTACTAAACGACACTATCTTTAATACATCTATCCATAATTGTATATATTTTTTTGTTTCACGCTGTTTTCTACACATGGCAGAGGAAACATGGGAACCTATAGTTTGATTATAGTAATATACAACGTTCCCATTATTACACTCCCGTTCCCCAATTTCCATCGAATTCTGGAGCTATTGCATTGCACATACAAATTTATATAATATGTTAAAATTAATATGAAAACGCAGTCCTTTTAGAACATGAACACTATAAAAATTAATTACGTCTGTGGCTGTAATTAAAAATTAAGGAAAAGCCGGCACGTAGAAATAATATTTAATATACAGCCGCTTAAAAACCACGAACAAACAAAATGAAAAACACGACTCGCCAAGAGGAAACGCAACTAATTTGAGTTGGTACAAATTCAGAATAAAGAAGAATATATGCCGAGATCCCTTTACACAGCGGGGTAAGTCTTTAGTCTGTGCTATATGAGGCACTACATGAAAAATATCCTAGATGCAATAACCCGAACGTTCTAGTATTCTACTCAGTTTTACACATACAAGTCCCATTGTGTACAGGACAATGCCGTCATGATACTATGAGAAGGATTCAAGAACTAAGAACTTCGAACTGAGTTGAATCTTCAATGGAATTACGCTCGCATTCCTATATTGAACTTTTAAAACATTTTTAATACTTGGAAATCGCTCGGAGGAGGCATGCTATTGTTATACAAACAATTTTTGCATACCGCAAGGAATGAAGTAGTTCTCATTATATTTGTAGACGGTATTATTTAATTTATTATTATTTTTCGTATGGATTCGTTATAAATTATAGATTCATTAATAGTAGTCTATTATAGTTTGATTATAGTAATATTAAATAATAATTTGTGTTAACAGTGTACCCGTATATAAAAGATAGACAGATAGATTTATGTTCTCTTTCCGGTCAAATTTGAGACATCGTGTGTTGACTGCCGGAACTAAACGCCGCACGCGACACGACAAGTCATAATGAAATAAATAATATAAATATTGAATCTCAAAATCTTAATTGAGTTAACTTGTATCTAAGTAAAAATAGGAATACAATAGGAAGATTTATTCTACGTAGGACGTACGTAGGTAATATTTGCTATTTATTAAATAGTTCTTTGAAGTGTATAGAAAAATGTGTGCAGAATTCAAAAGAGGATTACCTGCAAAAAAATGTAGTGTAAGAAAAATTTCATCTTTTAAACTTGTGTACTAAAGTACCTACCTATTGAAGACGGGGTAACAGCCTCTAAAGGTTATAACTAACAATAGGTAAAGGTACTAAAATAATGTGATTTATCTTATTTCTTATAATAAATCTAAATCAAAAATCTTTAAATCTTTAGATAATAATCAGTGTTGTAGAAATAGGTATGTCTATTATTAATAATACCGTGTTAGCACGAAAGTTATAATTATCAAATGTTATATAATCAGCTTCACGCTGTATCCCACACGCAGCAGGGTAGGCAGTATTCTGGAGGCATTGCGTGTTGAGAGGCAGAACTCAACTCCGCGCTTTGCCTCAACACCAGAGTGAAGAAATGGAAATATAAATTGAAGTAAATATTTCATTTCCTCGAGTGGGGATCGAACCCACAACCAATTGGTTTTACAGTCACGCTTTGTGCCACTGCGCCACGACTGGCCTCTATGTAAATATTCATTATATATATTAATTATATTGCCTAATATATAAGTAAATAGATTGTATATATTTGATTAGATATTTTATAAGATTGATTATATATATCCATTCTTCTTGACTGCCTCTAGACCAATATTATCTGCACAAAATATTTCTTTATTTGTTTACCCTGAAGAGCGGCGATACTAGTATCAATTACATATCAGTAGCACGTTTTTACAAGAAATACTACACCGAAGGCGGAGAACCGTAAGTTTGAATTGTCTCTAATATCGTTCAAGCAAAAAAGGGTTCTTCGAACTAAAGTTCTTTTATATTTTACTAGCAAACCCGGGCGGCTTCGTCCGCTTGAACTATACGAATATTTATTAAATATATTTATGGAATTATTTTCAGTTTATGGAGTAAATTATAATAAACCACATAACACGTGTTCAATTTAATATTTTTAAAGTCTGAATTTATTCTTTTTTAAAAATTAATAATTTTATTAATTTAATTATTAATATTAATTTTTCAATAAAAGAACATTAAACCCCTTTAGGGTTAAAATTTTTCAAAATCCCTTCTTAGTGGATGTACACAATATGAAAATAAACATCTCTCCAAATTTCACGTTCCTACGATCAGCGGTTACGGCTGTGCGTGTATCTATACCTCAGTCAGTGAGAACTTCTCCTTTTATATAAGAAAAAGTGAATTATATTTTATATTTTTTCATATAATACTAATAAAACGTAAAAAGAAACAAACACGCTAAATTCGTATTTGTTATTTTTCCGTAAAGGGTAATTACTAGATTGAAAACTCACCGATACCATTTCATATACCAATAAATCTGTTACTTTGTGTAGGCAATCAATGTAAGATGATATATGTATATACCTATATATATATAACAGTATTGTCGGTATTAGGTTCACTTATTAGGCGTATCACATTACTAGTGGGAACAAGCTAAGGATTCCTGCAAAACACCACTTAAAGAATATTGGTTTTTTTTAAATCTTTCTGTTGTATCTCGCATGTAGCAGGGTAGGGCCTAGTGTTAAGACACTCCACTCCCCACGATTTCTGGAGACATTGTATTTTGAATGGTTGAACTCACCGCCACGCTTTCGCCTCGACACCAGAGTGAAGAAACGGCAATATTAAACATTTCATTTCCTCGAGTGGCAATCAAACCCACAACCTGTCCCGTTACAGTCACACGCCTGTACCCCAGCGCCATGACTGGCCACAACAATAAGAATATTGATAACAAATGATAAGTGAAACTTCTCACAATTCTTTAACAGAGCAAAATTTGTTCAATTGTGTTGAAACCGTCCGTACGTGACTCACATAATGACTGATCGCGCTCAATTTTCGGGCACAAATGGTTTAATTTTCATCAACATTTTATTATAGCTATTTTAGTCCATTTAACAACAATAAGCCGTATGTCTGTCTGGCATCGGATATTATGATTTTCGACACTTGTTCAAGGATAATATCTCGTTTGTCCAATGACGTATAAATGTGCCTGTTTTAAATGTAATTTTAATTTAAATATTTGTGTGATAGCTAAGTTAGTTGTAGTTAAGTATTTATTTTTTAGGAAATTCAGAGACAATTTTATGTACTCATAATAAAATCTTAACTGATCGGAGTCTGTACATGTAATAAATAATAATACAATATCAGAAAAACTATTATTGGGGGCCTTTCTCAATGTAACAGCCAATTTTTTTTTTTTGTTCGTTTGTCTGTGAATTTGTTCACTCTGATCTCGGAAACAGTTCTGACTATTGTATACTGGCAAATTCCTTAATATTTATATATTTGTGTTATTAGAAACACGTCAATGTTGAATAAAACCGTCCATTTAAGATATGAACTTGAACCCGTAACCACCACACCTCGACTTAAACACGATAGTGTGAATTCATGTTAAATACTAAATAAACAAATACTATTTTTTTTTTCTAACATAAACTAAAATAAGTTAAGAAAAAGAAGATTCCAAATTGCTTCCAAAATATATTACATTTCTATATTTACTTAATAAATTCAAAATACCGTCATATTTAGACTTAAATATAAAAATATTTTCTGCGGCCAAATCGATTGTCTAATGAGTCATGGTTGACAGGGGAGTGCACTTGGCACTTCGGGCTCATGATGGATAGGTTTTTTCCTACTATATTCATGTCATCATAACTGCGTATGAAAATCTTATATAAGAATTAATATTTATAAGAGAATTTAATATATTAGTGTATTTATTATATTAATTAATAATAATTCAGCTTCCCGCACACTGCAGGGTAGGCAGAGGGAACCTAGTGTTAAGACACTCCGTTCCCCACTTTCTGCCGAATTCTGGAGGCATTGCGTGTTGAATGGCAGAACTCAACGCCGCGCTTGTCCTCGACACCAGAGCGAAGAAATGGAAATATAATAATATGGAAATATATTAAGTAAATATTTCATCTCCTCGAGTGGGGATCGAACCCACAACCAGTCGGTTTTACAGTCACACTTTGTGCCCCTGCGACACGACTGGCCTTATTTAATTTATTATATTAGTATATTTATTATTTTAGGAGATAGATAGAGATTGTGATAATGCAAAAGCTAAGGCCTCGCTACCAGAGCGAAGAAATTAAAGTTTAATATTTTAATTTGTTCGCTCTGGTAGCGAGGTGAAGCGCGGCGTTGGGTTTCGCCACTCAACACACAATGGAGCGGAAGTGTCTTAATGGTTACGAAGGGTAAAGCTGTAACAATAAAATTATACGTATTGTTTTTTTTCTTTAAAACAATATTTGTAACATTCAGGATAATAATAATCTAACAATCTAATCATTTTATAATATAAAAACAGCGACTACTGTATGACAGACATTTTATTTCATTAACTTGCCTCATACATTTCGAAATCACGGCTTTCCCTTATGCCTTACCTCTTTGCGAGGCATTATCTAAATATGATAAGGCTTAGCGTGAATTGTACGAATGTAATTTATGGTCTGAGCCCGCCGTACTTAATATTCCCTACGTTGACTTCACTTCGAGTTCTAACCACTTATATTTGATTACGATAATAAGTATGCTTTATAATATTACGCAGTTTAAACACTGTGTTAAAAATAAGCCGGTAAGTGGGGAACGGAGTGTTTTAACTCTAGCTTCCTTCTGCCTATCCCGCTATATGTGGAATACAGCGTAATTGCTGCTGAATTCTTTTTATTAATTATTTGGTAGATAATATAAGACATATATACGAATCCTTTCATAATATTTTATATAAATTTGATCAACAGATTAACAAAATTAAGTTAACAAACTTTCGTGTCAAAGCTCGGCATATTGACGAGGAGTTTTTGGCTAGTTTTCTCTTCATGCCTCGTATTTAATTTTTCTTACATTCTATAAAAAATCCATTTGTGCAAAATAATTTATTATAACTAAAATATTACAGCCACATCACTATGGCACATCGATTAAAGCAGAGATAAAATGTATAAATATATTTTATCGGTCGTCATACACGGCGTGTCCGCACCGCGTAGATCAATGATCCTGCCTGAATGTCATTTACTGTTTGTATTCTTTGAAAATCCTAAAGTAAATCTTTGCTTTTGTTCATCTTTACGCAAGTCAAAAGTTGCCTCGACACCAGAGCAAAGAAATGGAAATATAAATGTAAATAAATATTTCATTTCCTCCAGTGGGGATCGAACCCACAACCAGTCGATTTTACAGTCACACTTTGTGCCCCTGCGCCACGACTGGCCTCAAATTCATATTCATATCGTACGTCTTCCGCTATTCTATAAGTAATGTTTTGTTGTCACGACTTCAAGCGGAGAGCGGAGAACCGAGTGTGTAAACACTAGCCACTAGTACTTGCTCACTATTTTGGCGTATGTCAATACAATGTGCAGTTGAAAGATATTGTTTTATAAATATAATTTTGATCTGTATCAGATTATGTTTACTGTAGGTAATATCTCTTAGACTCGTATAGTATATTCTAGATTCTACATAAAAATTACATGTTCAATCTCAAGTTTTCAACGGTTCATAAATTGTGGTCATTAAAGAAAACCTTTAAATAATTTTTGACATTTTCAAAATATTATTGAAACACATATTTATCATTAAAATTTTAATACGTTTTCTAAATAAGTATCAGCTTCACCTTGTATCCCGCACACAGCAGGGTAGGCAGAGGGAACCTAGTGTTAAGACACTCCGTTCCACACTTTCTGCTGAATTCTGGAGGCATTGCGTGTTGAGTGGCAGAACTCAACGCCGCGCTTTGCCTCGAAACCAGAGCGAAGAAATGTAAATATAAATTTAAGTAAATATTTCATCTCCTCGAGAGATCAAACCCACAACCAGTCAACTTTGTGCTCCTGCACCACGACTGTAAACAAGTATCTTTCAAATAAATTTAAAATATATATACATTTTAAATAAACATATATAAATATATATTATACAGTAGTAATACAGTATTTAACAATATAAATCAAGCAAATACAGCGACATTAATATTAAAATATAAATTAATAACGTCGGACGTCCCTTATCGTAAAATGCTGATGACTCAGGCCGCAATGATGTGGTAAACGAAAATATCTATTTGCTAGAAAGACACTAGATAAAGCGAAACAAATATTTATCGTAAGTCACTCTGTATTATTATGGAATTCAATGATTATGTTCAATGGTGCAGCGTGCGAATGTAAGCGAGATGTGTGCGATCAATTCCCACAAGGAAGCAGAATAGAAGGAAGTAAGGAATTAATTATTTTTTATTTCGCCTTCGCTTCGGTAAGACAAAACATATTCCCTCACACACACGAATGTCTTGAATTTGGCCGTGAAGTGGAGAATAGAGTGTCCTAACACTTGCTTCTCTTTGCTTACACACGTGTAAAACATGCTCTACACAGTTAAGGTGTCTGAAGTTTGTGGGTATTTAAAAAATTACAATTAAAATTAAATCAGCTTCACTCTGTATTCCGCACACAGCAGGGTAGGCAGATGGAACCTAGTGTTAAGACACTCCGTGCCCCTCTTACCGCCGAATTCCGCGGCAATGCGTGTTGAGGTTGGCGGAACTTTACGCCACGCTTTGCCTCGACACCAGAGCGAAGAAATGAAAATATATATTTAAATAAATGTTTCCTTTCCTCGAATGAGGATCGAACCCACAACCAGTCGCGTTTACAGTCACAGTTTGTGGGTATAAAATTGTATTCTATTATACATACTAAAAATAAAGTGATGTTTTGTCAGAATATTAATTATATATATCTACTATTACGTATTATATCTTTGTTACCTAAGTACAGTGCAAATAATTAAATTGAAAAGTAATCATGATATTAGTATACAGTAAAGTATAATAAATATACATATGTATATAGAAATATAATTAATATAAATAAATTTAAATATTAGAAAAAAATATAAATGAAAAAAAAAAACAGTAGAAGAGTAGTATTTCTATTTTCGCGTATTTATAGACAATGGTTTGTACGTCAATATGTATATCAAACACGTGCTAAATGTATTACAATAAAGAATACTACTGACGACACTTAGCATATAGATATAGCACATTTATCAAAATAGCAGAATGTAATATAATAAAATAAATTGTGTCGAGGCGAAACCGCGGCATTGAGTTCTGCCACTCAACACGCAATGCCTCCAAAATTCGGCAGAAAGTGGGGAACGGTGTGTCTTAACACTAGGTTCCCTCTGCCTACCCTGCTGTGTGCGGGATACAGCGTGAAGCTAAAAAAAAAAAGACTAAATACGTCGCTTTAAAAACAAATAATATCGACATTTTTTTGTCGATAGTCAATGGGGTAATTGAAATATTAACAGCCATCAATAACCATTACATTAACTCCGTCAAGGCAATTGTCTCGGTTGTCGCGCGGCTAAGGCATACTTGCTCAGCTTGCTTGCTTAGTCAATTTGAGCAATTTGCACACACGATGGTTGTGGGTTCAACTCCTTTTCATAGTAACAATAATATAATCAATTATATCAACTCAAGTCGTAGTGTTTCTATTTGGGAGAAAAGTGGAGGACGAAGTTAACTTTATAATAAAGTTTTCTCAGGACTGGTATCTTTGAGTAACAATAAAACTTACTACGCGAATTTTAAGAACAATTTTTTACACTTAACCGTGTAATATATACTTCAAGTACTTAATAACAGTAGGTGCTTTACTGTTTTTATAACAAATTAAACACACAATAAATGTGGGAAAAACCCCGACATAACAAAATGTTCAGTTCATACATATTCATTTATTTTGATTCATTTAATAGGTACGTATACTGAAATGTGACATTTGAAGCACCTAAATAAAACTTAGTAAATTCCTAATTGGCCGTTCTTAATGTAAATATTTTAAATGTAAATGTAAAATATTTCTAAATGTAGTCTTTTTCTTTGAACTGATGTGCTTAAGCTATTCTTGATTCAGAGAATATATAATATACGATACACATTATAGTTTTATAATTATTTTTGCAATAATATTACATACTCAGGACGAGGTCAGCTCAGTGCCTGCACTGCGCTGACCTCGTCTATCTACCATGGGCCCTGGCCCATGGTAGATAGCGACTGTAAGCGCGATGATTGTGAATTCATTTTCAATTTGAGGAAATTATTTTATTCAAATTATTATCATTTTTCCATACTGGTAAGATCGGCGTTAGGTTCCAATACCCCAAAAAGCAATGTCAGAACCTTAACTCTAGGTTTTGTCTGCCTATGCTGCTATATGTGCGAGCTATAAAAAAATAGGATACGACAGTCGACAATAATGGTATTAGAAATTGAATTGATAGATTGTTTTTAAATAAATTTTAAAAATACTTACATGATGCAGATTATTTTTCCATATTAGAATTTATTAACATTTAGACACGAGTTCTATCTACAATGACGTGAAATGTGTATAAATGAAAACTTTATATCACTATCAAATAGTAGC
Source organism: Heliconius erato x Heliconius himera (assembly GCA_013421005.1). NCBI lineage: Eukaryota > Metazoa > Arthropoda > Insecta > Lepidoptera > Nymphalidae > Heliconius > Heliconius erato x Heliconius himera. The sequence goes on along the minus strand of JAATLQ010037741.1, from coordinate 17,140 downwards.
TATCTCGTGTACTAATATAAATAAATGTTTTCTCTTCACAAAGGTTACGTGGTATCTGACAAAGTTTGCTAGGAATTTCGTTAGTGGTGCCGCGGATCTACGTTTAACAAGTGTGGAATTCAATAAAGGAAACCAATTCTTTACTCATTGAAGTGAATTTTAGCCACTGTAAATATATTTAATTCAGTAATATAGTATTAGGTGTACAAAACTATTCAATACATGTGTTACAATAATATCAATTTAATTTATTATTTTAAAATAAACTTATTTAAATAATATTTAAGAATAATATTTAAATAATATTCACTATTTGGCAAGGTAGCAACTGCTTTGATTTTTAAATGCTTCACTGAATAATAAAAAAATCGTATGTGTAGCATTAAGTATAATTTTATTAAGTTTAACCTGTCTTATATTAACATTTCAGAATTCACTGCTTTCTGTACTTCTATAAATAAACATAAATCCCGCACACAGGAGAGTAGGCAGAGGGAACCTAGTGTTAAAACACTCCGCTCTCAACTTTCCGCCGACTTTTGGAGGCATTGTGTGTTGAGTGGCGAAACTCTAAGACCCGCTGTGCCTTGACACCAGAGCGAAGAAGTGAAAATATAAATTAAAATAAATATTTAATTTCCCCGAGTGAAGATCGAACCCACAACCAGTCGCGTTTACAATCATAGTTTGTGCCCCTGCGTTACGACTGGCCTCACTACTCAAGACTACTATAAAGTCAGATGTAATATTTTAAAACACATTTCAAATATGTTTTTATTAGTATGAAAAATAAAAAATCAAAATCTTGAAGACAGACTATTACAAAAAAGTTATAACTCATCTTGACCACTAAAAGGTGCATCTCTAACATCAAGTGCTATGATAAAAAATGCGCGACAACAATCAAAAGCCGCCACAAAATGTTTATTCTGTTCAATCTTTACTGTATTTCAAAAACAGCTTTGTGACATCATTTCTTTGGTACTGTAAATAAAAAATTAAAATAAGATAATCCCAAAACCGTATTCCCAAACTAAAAAATATTACGTTCTCTAGTTCGCCAGAGGGCGCTATTAAATTACAATTTGCTTTCCGGACGCGGCTCAGCGGGTTTATCTCGATCGAAACCGTTGATGGGTTCTCGTTGTCAACCTACCTACGACTATTTAATTCGAGTTAGGAGTTTTTGTGATTCCTCTCTCCCGGTTTGATCCGGTCAACGGGAGTGCTGAGCTTTGTATACGATCCACTTCGATGTGGGTGCTATTTTTCAGAATATGAAAATTTTGATTGCTTTTCCTTACATGTAGCAACAGTTTGATATCTACTGAGAGGAGGTACATCTAAATACATTTACAGTAACAAATAAATCATACAAAGATTTAAATATATCATACAATATATAATAATATAATGAGGATATGATAAATATACGAGAGCACGAGGTGTGACTGTAAAACCGGCTGGTTGTGGGTTCGATCCCCGCTCGAGGAGATGAAATATTTACTTAAATTTATATTTCCATTTCTTCGCTCTGGTGTCGAGGTTAAGCGCGGCGTTGAGTTCTGCCACTCAACACGCAATGACTCCAGAATTCGGCGGAAAGTGGGGAACGGAGTGTCTTAACACTAGGTTCCCTCTGTCTACCCTGCTGTGTGCGGGATACAGCGTGAAGCTGTTTTTTTTTAATATATAATAATAAATAACCTACAGGTCTTTTTTAATAAAGGCTTGAGTGGTTTACATTTATCGAGGCATATGCTGTTTACTATAAGAGATATTTATCGGCATTTTGTTCTCACATGAAAAATATGCGTAGAGTAAATTATAGTGTGGGATGTGCGTAGGTAGAGACCATTAATGAAGGGGTAGCAGTTATTTTTAGACCGCTTACAATAAGTAGTGCTACGCTATCATATGTCGAGCTAGATTTAGATTGCTTTCAAACTATTTTTATCTATAATATTAATATATATAAGTAAAAATATTATAATACGCAAAATTCCATACAAAATTTGTTATTTTTGTAATCTATTTTAGAATTCTAAAAATATCACATATTGTAATAGAATTTGAATATCGTTTAATTAAATATTAAATACTAGTAAAACTTTCACCATATTTAATACTGTCGTACCATTATTGCATTAACGTTATTCTCGTTGTTATACATGATATTATATGAGTAAGTGTTTCTTTGGCAATCTTGATAAAAAGAACATACCAATCTTAAAAATAGAAGCTAGTCGTGGTGCAGAGGCACAAGCATGTGACTGTGGGTTCGATTCCCAATTGAGTAATGAGGAAACCTCATTACTCCATTTGGAATCGAACCTAAACCTCTGGTAATGAGGCAACACGCAACGAGGCGCGGCGTTGAGTTCTTCCACTCTGTTGAGTGCCAATGCCTCGAGAATTCGGCGGAAAGTGAGAAACGGAAGCGTCCTAATAGGTGAAGATTTCCACTTGAGAAAATGAAATATTTAATATTTTTATTTCTTCGCTCTGGTAAAGAGATAAAGCGCTGAATTAAGATCCGCCACTCACATAATGCCTCTAGAATTCGACTGAAAATGAATGAAAGTGTGTTAAGGGAACGCAACGAACTTAACACTATATTCACAGGTTCCCGCCTACTCTGCTATATGCGGAAACTGTATTACACTGTGCTTGAAGCTAAAAAAAAAAACAAAAGCCTATTATTAACAAGCTAACACAACAAACGTACGTCAACCGCAAGATTTTCCGATTGATATTTGTTACATTATTTCCATTCAATTTCATTATTTATTCAAACGATGATGCATAATGCAACATATTATATTTAATCTGTATACAACTTAAAAACAATACGACGTAACACTTGCGCACGTCGCCTCTGAATATCATTAGAGAGGGGCAACAACAAACATGTATGTTGATCTCGTTATCGGAACGTCACTACGCATAAGAAAATGAGCGCGGCTATGGATCCAGCGGAAAGGAATGAATGGAAAAAGAAATATATTCTTATACTTTATTATATCTGTACGATTATAAACTTGTGTAAACTGCTCTTGTAGTTTCTTTTTCTGTGAGATATTGTTTGTGAAATAATATTTTCTTTTATTATCGATTTTTTTCATAAAAACTTGTTAGTACAACTACACGTATATTCTATGATTTTACCCCTAATAACTTTTGATTACCAAGTTACTTATTTAAAAAAATCGATGTTTTAAGCGTATACATAAAATGGCTATTAACAGTTTTTGTTCTAAATGTTAGTTCCCGTCCCGTACAGCAAGTTAGGCAGGACGGAACCTGAGACCCTGTTAAATCGTTATGCTTATTGTTTTTTTTTATTAATACTAAATTTTTAATTATTATTGTACTTTACTATACACATAAGATAAATTAATAAAGTTCCACGAGTCATAGTTTATCCTTGACCCCCGTGAGTAGGCCGCCAACCAGACAGGCACTCGTTGGCGTCCAATACAGTCTACGTACACTGCTGACTATGGTGCTAAATATTATGATAATACGAGAATTTCTATGATAATTTACATGCCATGAATGAATAAGAAGACGAATTAAATTAGCGTGTCTCTTTATTGAAGGTCAATTGAAAAAAGGAATAGGTATTTTTTTCAACTTCATGCTGTATACCGAATATAGTACGGTAGGCAGAAGAAGCCTAGTGCTAAGACACTCCGCTTTCTGATTTCCGCAGAATTCTGGAGGCATTGCTTGTTGAGTAAGTAGCGGAACTCAACGCCGCGCTTTGTCTTGATCCTAGAGCGAAGAAATGAAAATATTAAATATCTCATTTCATCGAGTGCGAATCGAACTCACAACCTGTCGCGTTTACGTAAGCTTGTCCCCCTGCGCCACGATTGGCCTCGAATAGGTATTTAATGTACAAATATACTGTACAATTTTCTATATATATACTGTGGAATTTCTATATTTTATATATTGTAATATAACATTAGGACACGAGGCGCAGATCCTTGACCCTGTAGGCCGCTGACCAGACGATCATTCACTAGCGCCCTATTCAACAAATAGCACCGATATACGAGTCAGTACGTATACAGAGCACGTTTGTGATAAAGTAACACCATCAGCATTTTTTTTATTTTATTTCATTATTTTTATATTAAGTACCTACATATAATAGAAGTTATTTTTTTATTACCAAGAATTTTTTTCAATAATACTATAATTTATAACTTTTTCAAATGTACCATGGTACTTAGGATTTGGATTTGCATTTCTTGGATATTTTAAACTTCAATTTTATATATGGAATTATTAAAAAAAATATTGCATTTTCTGCTAATATTTCGATACTAGAAATTAAAAATCGATAGAGCCGATTTCGATATTTAGTTATGTAATGTCGTCATTCTCGATTTTACCGGCAGTAGAATTGGAGATCTGTGCATAGGTGCCGAGTTCTGTGTTAACTGGGGATACGGTTCAAGCTCAAAATTTCACTTAATTATATTATATTTGCAAGTTAGTGTACCTACTTCCAGCTACATTTGATTTAGTGGTAAAAAATATCTTTTTCTTTCCTAAGTGTGGAATTACTCTTTAAAAAAAAGTCAGATTTTGAGCTTGAATTATATCCCGAGTGAAAGTAAAATATCAATAGCCGTTTATTTGAGTCAATTATTAAAAATTTACGAACAAAAAACCCCCTACATGATTCACATTTATTAAAAAAATATTGTATTATTAAATAATTTATGAGATTAAATATTTTACGAGTTGTGAAGGCGATTAAAAGTAGGTTGAAGTGGTTCGTGTATAATATACACTGCGCATTTCCAGCTTTTTAACGTGGCTAGAGACAACAGACCAATTTTTGTCTTCTATTTACCTTTTTGTAAACAAATTTAAAAATCAAATTAAATTAAATCAGCTTCACGCTGTATCCCGCACACAGCAGGGTAGGCAGAGGGGACCTAGTGTTAAGACACTCCGTTCCCCACTTTCTGCCGAACACTGTAGGCATTGCGTGTTGAGTGGCAGAACTTAACGCCGCACTTAATTAACCATCGACACCAGAGCGAAGAAATGGACATATAAATTTAAGTAAATATTTCATTTCCTCGAGTGGGGATCGAACCCACAACCAGTCGGTTTTACAGTTACACCTCGTGCCGCTGCGCCACGACTGGCCTCTTACACGTCGTAAACAAATTTCATAAATTTATTAAAATTACCGAGGCCGGTCGTGGCGCAGCGGCACGAGGTGTGACTGCTAAACCGACTGGTTGTGGGTTCGATCCCCACTCGAGGAGATGAAATATTTACTTAAATTTATATTTCCATTTCTTCGCTCTGGTGTCGAGGTTAAGCGCGGCGTTGAGTTCTGCCACTCAACACGCAATGCCTCCAGAATCCGGCAGAAAGTGGGGAACGGAGTGTCTTAACACTAGGTTCCCTCTGCCTACCCTGCTGTGTGCGGGATACAGCGTGAAGCTAATTTATTTATTTTTTATTAAAATTACAATATTCAATAATATTTTGAAAAAATAAATAAATTAGATTTCACTAATACTAAAACAAAAAAGGTGTTTAAGAGGTGTATATATTGCAAAAGACCGTGAAAATTTAAAAATCTTGTGAAGCGATGTTATATTATATAAAAGAAAAAACACATTATTATTATATTAATCTGCAAATTAATGGTAATACTATAGATAACATTATAATTTAATTCTTTAATGAAGTCATTTATTTAATATTTTTTTCAAACATCTCAGGTCATTTGCCTTTTTGGATAAATTAATTAGTATACGATGAATTTATGAAAGATATGTTCGTTACTCTTTAACAATAAATTTAAGTAAAAATATACAATTATAATATTTTTCATTAAATTTTAATTATAAAGGCAAAGCGCGGCGTTGGGTTCCGCCACTCAATACGCAATGCCTCCGTAATTCGACGGAAAACGGGCACCGGAGTGCTTTAGCACTATCTTCCCTCTGCCTGTCCTGATGTGTGTGGGATACAGCATAACGATAAAAAAAAAATCTAAGTATTCAGTTAGATTCTAATGTAAAATCAAATACCGCAAGTCTTATATTGGTGATTACTTCATTAGCTAATATATATTATATGTACCGTATCACCAATATATGTATATTGTTTTCAATTCTAAATATACCATTGTATACTAAAATTAAGTGAAGTGAAATCCGCTTCACGCTGTATCCCGCACACAGCAGGATAGGCATAGAAAACCTAGTGCTTAACACTAGGTTTTCTCCACTTTCCGCTGATTGCCGAACATTTGTCTTGATGCTAGAGCGAAGAAAAAAAAAATTATAAACAATAATTCAATCCCACGAGTGGTGGTACATGCACGATACAGTGTAAAGCTAAAAAAAAACCCAACTTTTTATACAACTACAAAACCACAGTAAGATTGGTAGGGGACGCAACCAAAGCACAGAAGGAAGATAGGACTTGAAATTTTTCTTTATTTTATTTTCAGCTTGCATTATAGCCGGCGAGTTTTTAAATGCCACTGCCTGTGATGTTCGAGGTAAATTAAAATGTCTCTATTGACCGGAGTGACTTGAATTTGAAATTGACTTGTGAAATTGGTTCCATAAAGTATTCTTGTACTCTTATTGTCCCCTCTCTAGAGTGTGTGCCTTGATTGCCCCGTGATATCATCAATTTATAGTGATTCTATTAACGTTGAAATACTATTATTGAATTTGTGAGATTTCTAGGAATATACAGATAATTCAGTGAAAGAAAGTGAATATTAGAAAGAAAAAAACTGTCTTTAACAATTTGCGTTTTGCAATGTTATTGCTAAGTCAAAAATTGTTCAAATTTCTTGCAATAACAGAACAATAATCTTGAACACTGTAAATATGATTTTTATTGCTTCTCTCTTATTTTTTTTAAGCTCCAAGCACGCTGTATCCCGTATATAGCAGGGTAGGTAGAGGAAACTTAGCGTTAAGACTTAGCTCTCTTAATATTTACATATTTTTATTTTTAGGGTTTCACCTTTTCAGGAAAAAAGAACACTTATAAGATCACTTTGCCTGTCCCTCTGTCCGTCTGTCAAGAACCTTTATCTCAGAAACGCTTTGAGATATAGATTGAATTGAAATTGAAAAAATTGAGGTAATAGAATTGATATTTAAACCATATACAAACAAAACAAATCGTATTTATACATTTACTTAAAAAATGGCTGTTTATAAAAAAACGCGTATTGTTACTATAAAGGGAATCAAAATTAATAGGGTACTTCCAGTGGACCTGAAAACCACACGTTTGTGGTAAAATCCTAACATTATAAGCTTAACAGGGGGCAACATTTGGTATTAAAGCCGCTAGTGCAAGTGAGGTATCAAATGAAAAGACTGAGCTGAATTCAGAAAAAAGATCGATCGAGAGAAGAACGATCGAAGCCTCCAATTGGAGGTCTCTTTCTTTCTTCTCAATTTTTGCACGGAACCTTGTGTGGGCGAGCCTAATTCGCGCTTGTCCAGTTTTTTGAAGTTATAATAATAGTGAGAAATATTAAAAACTTGTTAAAAAATAATAACAGGAATATAAGTTAGAAAACTATTCAACGAGTTATCAGTGTGAATAAAACGCTATAGAAATATAAGTCAGTGAATATTAATCCAATCGAACGATTTAATTTATAAATGAGTTGAAAAGTGTTTTGAACAAATCAGGTTCAATAATAAATAGGAATTATTAAAATGACCTAGTTATGAACAGAATTCTATTTGCACAATTATGTGAATATTTTTTTCTCAACTTCATGCTATATGTTGAAAAGTAAAGGGTAGGCAGAGGGAACTTAATGTCAAGATACTCCGTTCGCCATTTTCCACCTATATTTGATACTTTGCCTGCTGAGTGACGGAACTCAACGCCACACTCTGTCTAATCAGAGAGATGAAATAAGAATAATTTATCCGATTGTCCCGAATGGGAGTCGAACCCACAAGCATCGCGCTTTTAGTCAATCGCCAATGTGGCCTGAAATGTTGTGCTTGCGTAAAATAATAATATATGAATGAATAATCTCTGTTCAAATAAACGTTAAGTATTTAATTGAAATCACTAATATTTCTCACTCAGCCAATTAAATAATAGATTTAAATTATGATTTCATTATTTCATTATTAATTTTGCTTTGTAATGTAAATCGAGTGGAAACATTACGCGTCGGAGTTTCATTAAATGTGAAAATTAAATCGTGTATTATAATATTTTTGTTCGTACGTGAAAGATATGTATATTTATGATGTATATTAAACATTTGAAAAGAAAGCTAAAATTCCAAATCAAGTTTTAGGTTTTAAATATTAAATTATTATTTAGAAAAAATATGAGAAATAACTAACTATATTATCTAAATATATAAAATCAAAAAATCAAATCAGCTTCACGCTGTATCCCGCACACAACAGGGTAGGCATAGGGAATCTAGTGTTAAAACACTCCGCTTCCTACTTTCTGCCGAATTCTGGAGGCATTGCGTGATGAGTGGCAGAACTCAACGCCGCGCTAAACCTCGACACCAGAGAGAAGAAATGGAAATATAAATTTAAGTAAATATTTCATGTCCTCGAGTTGATCGAACCCACAACCAGTCGGTTTTACAGTCACACTTCGTGCCGCTGCGCCACGACTGGCCTCAATAAATATATAAGTAACATTAAATATCATTGCAATAATTAAAAGTTATAACTTTCGTTTCCTTTTTAAAATACAAAACAAATATAAGACCTATATAGAACTCCTTTAAACAAGCAGTATCGTGTTAATTAGGATGATCTCTTTTGAAAAATAATGACTGATGACGACGGTAGTGGAGTAGAGGGTACTTACTATGAGAGTTAAAAATATTCCATATTGAACAGTAATTAATGGATCTGTTATTGTGATAAGCAAAAATGACGTTTACTATTAGGCGATAGATAATAATTATATTGTCCTTCTTAATCTCTTCTTCTTTATTTATTTTCTTCTTTTTCTTTATTTAAATATTGTTTTACACTCAGTTTTATCAAAAAAAAAGAAACATATATAGCAAAAAAATATGTAATACAATAATATAGCTAATTTACTTAATTACCTTAATTATTTAATATACACGAACATAAAACTCATACCTACATGAAACAAAACCGCCATAGCTCTTTATTAGACTTAGAATTTAATAACATTTCCTAATGAAGGTCTCCATTACTTTCCACAAATTATTTTCGACGCATTAATTAACGCGGTTTAACTCCACAACGTCTTTATCTGTAATAATATCCTGATTATTTAACAGTAATCCGGTAACGCGTGCCGGTAACATTGCGGTCGTCGTCGGCGGTTGATTTCAGCGACATGCCACTACCAGCCACATTCTGTATGTAAATATTTTGTATGTACATACAATAGTGGTATATAATACATGTAATGGTGGTCTATGTACAAAGTTCAATGAACTTAGTATGAGGAGTAAGCTAATGTTGAAGTTAAAATTAAAATTAATTTAACTAAAGGTAATATTATAAATGTTTTTTTCTTTCTTTCTTTTGTCCAGTTTCACACTGTATCCCGCGCGTAGCCGAATAGGCAGAAGGAGTCTAGTGTTAAGACACTCCACTTACAAACGAATTCCAGAAGCATTGCGCATTAAGTGACGGAAGTCAACGCCGCTGTTAGCTTTGACACCAGAGCGAAGAAATAAAAATATTAAATGCTTAAAAGAAGAAATAGGTAGTTTTAAAAATCTGTTAAGTTAAGAAGTTGTTTATTACTTGCATATTACATATGCAGTAGCCGTTTACATAATCGTTATCCAGAGGAAGTACTCGTATAATGAAATTGTCTTAAGTAAAACTGTATATAAATTGTATACATATGATTTTGTAAGTTATTTATCATTAATTTAGCGAAAAAAGAATAACACGTAATAATATTAGGATTACTGATGATGACACAAACATGAAAAACAAAATTGAAGAGAATAGAGGACTGTTTTGCTTGTTACATTTTGTCCTTACCTTACCATCTTCGATGCGATAAAAATAATAGTGTGTTAATTCCAATAAAATTACTATTATATTCAGTTCCTTTATTTAATTGCGAAAATCCAAAAATATTATTAAAAATGATTTCAAACATTAAAATTGTTAAAAATACCAAACATAAAACACGTGAATATAGTTATCATCGTAAAATTTCGTGTAAAAGCAAAAGTTTAAGAAATAAAGATACCATACGCCATATATTTAATAGAATAAAAAAAGCTAAAATAAATTAAAGAGGATAAGCGATAGTTACATTATTGTTCGCCGTATTACTGTGGTTCACAATCCATTTAGCCGACATTTTGGAAATAATTTCGCGTTCCCGTGGATTAACACATAATAGCATCGTTTGCTACGTATTAACGTAGCTTTTAAGCTGACAATTTTATTTTTTCATATATTCTTTAATTAGATTTTTTAAAAGAAAGACTTATTGTAGATGCTTTAAAATATTTAACAGTTTTGTAACGCTTTTCTTCACATTTGTGAAATTAAAAATAAATCTAACTAGGTTGTAACTTTGTTATATTATATTCGTAGGCTCTTATAATTTGTTAGGGTTTAGAGGTGACTTGAAGGGGGTTAAAACCAAGCTAAGTGTCTGGCAATTGATAACTTCGTTTGTAATATTCCCAAGAAAATATGAGTGAGTAAGTAAGAGAATTTGTTTTATAATCTAACGAAAGTTAGGTACTATTTTATGCACCTTATTTTTGAATAACTACCAAAGCAACGACCTAGACCTTTCAGTTATAACATAATGAAGGTGTGGCTAATTTCGGGTTTTGGGCTATTAGTATACAAAAAAAAAAGTTTAAATTTAAGCCCAAATAAATAAAATATGCGAAGGTACACCGTTAGCTACATATTATTATAAAAAATACTGTAAAACAATATACGTACTGATAAAAAAATCGTGTCAACTCAAAACTCAACGGCAAAAAAATACAGTCGAATTGATAACCTCCTTTTCTTACAGAAGTCGGTTAAAAACTACACCATCTCAATATTAGGCTTGCTCTACAAAGAGTCACTTATTGAATTCAAATATTCAGTGCTGACTCGCTATTACCAGAGTGTAAATTGATTTAAAGTCAGTAGCGCTGCTTCCGTCAGCTTTTAATCAATTTACGCGATGGCAGTATCCTGTGACAATCCGGCCTCAAAAATAAATAAATAAGAATGTATTTGCTACTAGCTGTATTGTAAGTTTTGTCAAAAAATGCACTAGGCAGAATGATTGATGATGAACCTTTAAATATAGCTTATGTCCTAAAGTATACTCTACACATCTATGCGTAGAGAGTATATTATAGGCCTCTATATCTAGTTATATTTAATAGATAGAGACAAGTTGTGTAAATGGGTTATGGATTCGATTCGCACTTGATACTCAAAATGATTTTTTTTATATTTTCCTCGCTCTGGAAACAAGACAAGTGGGGTATTGAGTTCGGCCACACAATGCTACCAAAATTAGTAGGAAAGTGGGGAACGGAATTGTCTTAATGGGAACAGAATGTCTTAACACTAGATTTTCAGATTCTCTTCTATGTGCGGGATATATGCAAGAAAGCTAAAAAGAATCTAACAAATAAACTGCTACATGAAATCTGACATTTTCCGTTTTACGTAAACAATGATATTCTCTTACGTAAGACTGAAAAACTTAAAATAAAATTATGACTAATAATGGAGCAGATTTCGGGAACCTGTAGCACAACAGTAAGTTAAAAATAAATATTTATATTAGTAACAAATAATAATCTTTTACTCGTCACTAGTATTTTGTAGATACAAAAACAACAAACACCACTCCATGGCAGCTCTTTCCATAATAACTATTATGATAATAGTGCTGCTATTCCAAATGAAATTCTAGCGGCATACAAAAAAAAAAGAAAATAAAAGTAAAACGCATTAGTATAGTTTTTAATTTAATATAACGATACTGTAACTAACCAAGAACTTATGAAAAAGTTTTTGCCACAGCAAACAGTTGTTACATTAAAGAGATTACTAGACCGAGAGTCTAGTTTGCAGAATGCGAACGAGCCGACTAAGATTAAATTTTAACTTTACAATTTCAACATAAACTATTGCACGAACTGAATGCGAGACACAATACGGTTTTTACTGAGATCTCGTTAGTACCATCGCCGTGGGCAGAGCCTCCCTCCGCCGCCCCACTCCCGCGCCGCCCACGCATTGTAGAGGTTAAGGGCAAACTGCGCTTGTATCCCATACAACTGGTTTAGAAATAACCGTATCAATAAAACTGATAGTGTTGATACCAAAAAATATGTTGATAGTTGCAATTAAACGAACATGCACTCGATTTGTAATTGAAATTATATTTCATCAATGGAATCCCATTGGAAATGTTCTGTTGTAAAGTAATTTTTTGAATGATTAATTATTTTGTATCGCGCTACAAAAATTTTAATTGTACCTTTATTATTTTTATGTTTGCAGAGTACTCTTTTTCTTGCAACCTTTTATTTTACTTACCGTGTTAGTATGTGTTATTAGTAAGTAAATGGTAAATTAGCAAGATGGATCATTTTGATCCACGCTCTAATGTCCGATTATATATAATAAAAATTGTTGTAAATCCAAAACGGCCACCGCAACAAAATGGCAGATTACAAACTTTTGCACAATCGACTTTATAGGTATGAATATTAAATATATAAAGGACTAGATTTGTAAAATACAATACACTATTAAAAATCTAGAACGCTTGTTTTTAAAAAGGTTTTTTTAATTAATATTTCCTTTCGATATGTATATGTTATTGCTATTATAAACTGAATACAATATATTATGTTGAATAAAATATATAATAAATTAATTCAAAAACGAAATAAGTATAATGTACAAGCAATTTATAAAAATAATTGCCATACATATGCCACAGAGCTTCAGCGTAGCAGTGAATAACCTATAGAACGAGACGCGAGTCTCCCGTGGGACCCTTTACATTTCATAGTCTAACAAAATTTTCTACAGCCATTATTTATGCTTAGATTGTAAGCAGAATACATTAAAAGTATTGGTTTTATTATTCACTATATTTTAAAGAATCACGATATATGAGGCTGGTCGTGGCGTAGAGGCACAGAGTGTGTTGTGGGTTTGATCCCCACTCTAGGAAATAAAATATTTATTTAAATTTATATTTCCATTTCTTCGCTTTGAATTCGAGGCAAAGCGTGGCGTTGTGTTCCGCCACTCAACACGCAATGCCTCCAGAATAAAATAGTAACTAAAATTTTCAATACGATAGTAAATTCACAGAATTATCTTGTAAAACTCAATCTTTACTAACTTTCACTGTATATTTCTCTACTCATAAAGAAGAAGTAAATAAATAACGTTTGAACAATCACAATGAAATCCGATCGTTTTGTGTTTGTTGTGTCTACGGCTTGTATATTGTTGTGCTGTCACGAGGGAGCCGCGGTGATTAAGTACGTAGTAATATGTGCAATGTATTTTTTAATTAACCGCAAGTATGGAACAAAAGTGACGTATTCAGACAATTATAGGATAATCCATTTAATTATTAATTAGATAAATAAAATTATATAAATTTAAATTGAAATTTTACTTTAGTGCTTATTGTACGACACATTAGCATCCAGTGTCATTTTAGGGCATATATATATACCATTGCAATGTAATGCCATTAAACATACGAGTTTGAGTCTAGGTTTACTAATAAGTACATAAATATAACAGATTATACCTATAAATTATTTTTAGAAATTGAGGTTATTAGAAATTAGATAAATATTTCATAATGATAATAATTTTAATTTATATAATTAATTTATGAAATACAATATATAAATTAAATTATTAATAAAATATTGTTATTCTATATTGTGTAATGAATATATGTCCTGTATGTTCTTCTAATTACATGTATTGTTTGACTTGTAATTTTTATTACAATTACAAGTCAAATTAAATTATGATTATATTATAGTTTAAGGTTTCCGTAAGTCGCACATTCTGACCACAGATTCTATGACCGTTACAGTAAAGACGTAAATTTGTAGGTACAAAGTGTCCAATATTTTTCTAGCCTGAACTAGTTTCGAGGTTCAAAAATTCGAAGAAAATTAACATAAAACTTTGGTCTTAGTGTCTTAGTCTTAGTGATAAAGTTATGAATGACATACGTTTCAATAGGCGGAAATCAATGAATGGCGTCTAGTGGTAGTGGAATTTCAATTTTACCTGTTCACGCAATCAATGTAAACACACGTAATATGATACTACTATACTTTATTAATAAATATGAGATCAAAAATTTGATATATATATAATAGAGATATTAGACGAAAGAAGTGATAACGTACAATGTGTTAAAGTGCAAGTAAATTATTTTAGTTCCCTGGCTCTGGTAAGACCAAGCGAGACGTTGGCGTTTCGTCTCTCAACACGAAATATCTCGAATTCTTTACACGAGAATTTCTCCTTGCTGTATGCGAGATAAAACATTAAGTTGAAGAAGAATATATTTATATAGACATACGAGTACATATATGTATGTCCATTTGATTCATCGATTTGAACCTAGTACTAGGTAGTACAAAATACATCAAAATCAAGGCAAAATTGCAATCTTACTGCTTACTTACTTATAATTTGTTCGTTTCACGTTAAACATAATCTAATTTGACTAAAACATAATATTTACTCGCTGTAATGGAAAATGGAATCTTTAGTATAACAGACGACGGAGTGAAAAACGATCTGTCCGTCAACAGGGCCAGCGCCGCGTCGAATTACAGACTTAGACTTTGCAGTTGAAGCCACTGTTTACTTATTGCTATTTTTCTTTATAAAACTACTGTACGTTAAGAAAGATGCTCTTAAATTTGTTTATTTCTTTTATTTTAAAATATAAGTTACAAACAACAAGCAAAAATTTTAGCTTACTGCATATAAAAAACTATATTTAAATGATATATAAATATTGAAATATATGTAATCAAATATTAGTAATAAATACTATGCAATCAAATATTAGTATTTATTACTAATATTTGATTACACGTATAGTTTAAAATCAAGTCAAAGTTAAATCAAATCAGCTTCACGCTGTATCCCGCATACAGCAGGGTAGCCAGAGGATACCTAGTGTTAAGGCACACCGTTCCCCACTTTCCACACTCAATGCCGCGCTTCGCCTTGACACCAGAGCGAAGAAATAAATATATTAATAAATAATCATTTATTCCCTCGAGTGGAGATCGACCCCACAACCGTCGAGTTACATTCACGCCCTTGTGCCTCTGAGTCACGACGGCCTTACAGTGTATAATTAGTATTTTATATATAAAATAATGCGCATATGTCGATCGCGTCTTGTATCACACACGTCCCGTGGCGCCCCGTAGTTCAACAGCCGGTCGATCGGTTTTTAATATAGCTATTTATAGACGAATTCATATTGTTGGCACATCATATGAAATAGCGTTTGTTAGGATTATTGCACAATAGTATAAACGTAATGTAATTATTTGTATATATTGATATGGTATATATATGTATATGGTTTGTTTTTTTTTTGTAGTTTATTAAGAATATCGATATTATATTATCATAATTATATTTTATTATTATATATTATATTACTTGTATAATTATGTATTTATAGAATATTAATGTATGTATATGTAGGAATATTTTACTTCTGCACACCTACAGACTTATTCTCACACATGACAAGGTTGGCTGGTAGAGAATGCTATTTAGCGTTAAGCCCGCCTTTTGTACATTTTTCTTTTTTTGTAATTTGTGCAATAAAGTATATATAAATAAATAAATAATCAACAATTGTTTTATAGACAGAAACCAATTGAATTTTATACGAAATTATATATCCATCGAGGCTATCTTGGTGCAGTGGAACAGTGTCTGAGTCGAATAATGGTTGTGGGATAATTTCTCACTCAAGAAAATTTCATATTTAATATTTTCATTTCTTCACTCTGTTTTCCTGGTAAAGCGCGCCTTTGAATTTTGCCACTCAACTCACACTGCCAACAGAAATAGGCGGAAAGTGGAGAACCTAGAGTCTTGACACTAGTTTCTCCCTGACGAATTTACTTTACGAGACAACAAGTTTTGCTACAAAAAAAAATATATATTGAA
The DNA here is from genome assembly GCA_013421005.1 of Heliconius erato x Heliconius himera. Classification (NCBI taxonomy): domain Eukaryota; kingdom Metazoa; phylum Arthropoda; class Insecta; order Lepidoptera; family Nymphalidae; genus Heliconius; species Heliconius erato x Heliconius himera. The sequence goes on along the minus strand of JAATLQ010037741.1, from coordinate 896 downwards.
AATGTTGTGGTTTAATTAAAAAGTATCCGACTGCTTACATCAACTAGAACTATAAGTGAGAGAAAATGCAATATAGGTAATATGTAAAAATATAGGTAATGTGTAGGGGTAAAATTAATAAAAATTAAAAATATCATATCTTATTTCATTTTGACATAAAACAAACCATATAGAATTTATCTCTGAACTGTATGAAATAAATATGCTTAAGAAGTAGGACCACATTTATTATTAAGACCAACAAGCAATCACAAAAAATAGGAATAATTTAAATAAATATAATAATTAAAACAGTCAAGTGCGAGTCGTACTTTCACTCTGTACTTTAGGATTGTACAACGGGATGTAGAATTTATAAATTTCACAAAACTTAAGCTTGGTGTATGCACTCATTTTACATTACAATTTTCTTATTTATTTATACTTCTTGCCAATTTTCCTAACTGTAGGGCCACGGGAAATACACTATAAGTTTTGATTTCGACAATCCTGTAACTGTAGGGAAATAAACTATAAGTTTTGATTTCGCGGCAAATTTTGACAAATTTAAACTTGCTTATTTGTATTGTACGTTCTCACTTTTTGGACGTTAAAAAAAGCTAGTATTGGAGACACTATTTCAAATATAGAGAAGAAAATACCTACATACGTTCACACACACACACACACACAGTCTTCAGAGACAAGTAGTAAATGAAGTCGCAATGATAAAACCACTACGTATAGAAATAGAGGGGAAAGTGGTCCTTTTATAAGGGGCTCGTGTGGGATGCAAGCAAAAGCTCGCATTTGAAATTGCTTTGAATGTCGAAGTATTCTTCCATATCAGACCGCATTCAAAAGGATAAAATATCTATTACTGGAGTAGTGTATAGGTTCTGACCACGATAGCTGCG